>JAQQBG010000625.1:0-32029 GCA_032199755.1 Ambrosia artemisiifolia
GTAACGTATACGGTTAGGTTTCGTTGATAATTTTTTTGAGTTGTGAGAACTCGTGAGAACTCCACGTAACACATTTTTTTTCCTTTTAGTTAAAATATCTTATATTTATTTTATTATTATGGAATTGAAAAAAAAAATATGTTTGAGAAATTACATATGGTGTAAAACAAGATTACACATGTGTAACTTTGACTGGTAATTGTTTTACGTCACATTTATTACACTGGTGTAAGTAGGGCTGTTCACGAGTTGAGCCGATCCGAACGAAGCTTTGCTCGTTTACAAACCGAACCGAGCGAAGCGGCTCATTTACAATCGAGCCGAAAACCGAACGAGCATTCTTCGAGCCCAAATTTTCCGACCGAGCGCCGAGCGAGAATCGAGCAGAAAATAATATGGACGATTATAAAATTGGGATGTTTCCTTCAATGTTTTCATTGTCGGGTGACAACTAAGGTCAAAATGTTCGATGCTAACACTAATATTGAGATCCCAGTGTCCAAGGATAAGGCTTAGATTGAGGCTGGTGAGGTGATAAACATACGTCAGACAACAGTTGTTGCATTGTGAAGTAGGTGTGATATCAAGCGACAATTAGCGATTGACAACTATTAACATAAAGAAGTCAAGACTGTCACCTCATGACTTATTGTTTTACTACTAAATCTCGTGTTAATTTTTTATTGTGTTAAGTGGGCTGGTTATATTTTGTTTGCATATACTGAGTCAAATCCAATAAAATCTTATATATAAAGTCATACATTTATCTGTAAATTGTGTGTATATTTATTATTAAATAAATAAAAATTTATTCGATCCGAACCGAGCGTACCTTTGCTCGTGCTTGGCTCATTTACAAACCGAACCGAACCGATCGGATCGAGCGAACATTTTTCGAGCATTTTCCGAACGAGCGACGAGCGATTTGAACAGCCCTAGGTGTAAGGCTACTATAGATGTTTTTTTTTTTTCATTTTTGGCATATGTATTAGTTAGTCAATTATACTTGTCATGGTAAAATATTGTTAAAAATATCGCAAAGATTAGAGTTCTCACAATCTAAGAGAGTTTTTATTTGATTTGGACACTTTATATAGGTGTTTTTATCTAGAAAGGGTTAAATTCTAAGAATCACTATGCACCTACTACAAATAAACATTGCATAATATGCATTTAATTAACTACAAAATAAAGCATATGTAACATGTGGCCCCTCTCATCATCAATATTATCCGTTTTGCTTTCGATTGGTTGTCTATCTAGGAGCTCACGGTTTGTTTTTTGTTGCTCTGGTGGGACTTCCTAGGAGGTCACCCATCCTGGTACTACTCCCACATGAGCATGCTTAACTGTGGAGTTTTTATGTGCTCTGTAGCCAATTAAGCCCAAATCGTGTTGGTGATTTAAGAGGCATTGAATTACTTATGAACCAATGATATTTCTTGACCACGGCCGATGTGAGATTTGCCTAGAGTGTCACACTAGTCCATGTTAATCTATTCGATAATTCAGTATCATTACAATCCCCCCCCCCCCCCCGTAGGGACTCATCTTCCTCAATAAGCTTTGCCCTGCCCTACCATCCCAAACGACACAAGAGTGGCTCCGATACCATTCGTAACACCCGGCCCCTTGCATCATCAATATTGTCTGCTTTGTCCCAGATTGGTTGCCCATCAAGGAGCTCACAGATTTGGTTTTTGTTGCCTCGGTTGAGACTTCCTAGAAGGTCACCCATCCTGGTACTACTTCCACCTGAACACGCTTAACTGTGGAGTTTTCATGTGCTCCACAACCAACTAAGCCAAAAACGCATTGATAATTTAAAAGACATTGGATTACTTATGAACCAATGATTTCTCATAGCCATGACCGATGTGAGATTTATCTAGGGTGTCACATTAGTCTATGTTAATCTATTTTGTAATTCAGTATCATTACAACACCATTGTATGAACAGAAGCAATATACCATGAACTAAAAACAAGTAGTTGAAACATATTTATATATGTGTGTGTTCACAAGCCGAACCAAATTGATCAGACCTTTGCTCACGCTCAGATTTTTTACAAACCGAACAAGCGTTTTTTTCAACCGAGCCAACATTGAACTTGCGCTTTTCGATCCGACCATTTTTCGAGCGAATGTTGAGCGAGTATTGAGCATCACAGAACAAAAAGGAAAGTGACGATTAGGAGAGGTTAGTTTTTTTAGTAAAGTGCAGTTTTCGTCCGTGAGGTTTCATCCAATCATTACATGAGTATAAATTTAACAATTAAGAAGGAACATGGAAAACACTCAACTGACTCTATCGAGAACAACTGAGTGGGAAAATGAATCATCGAGCGATTAATGCAAAACCCTGGTGAGTGGTTATAGAGAAATCGAAAAATGATGGTCGAAGGGAGTTTTAATTAGGGTTTTTTTACTTCTGAATCAAATGGCGGGTTGAGACTTGAGGTTTATATACAATTGATTATGGTTTACATTTGATTTTAAGGTTTATTATTTTTGTGTAATTGTCAAATTGATTATAATTTACACTTTCTGTCTTATAAAATTAATTAGGGTACTTGGAAGATGAAACCACATTGTAAACAAGCTATTTTAGCAATTTATTTAAAAGAAAAGCTTTAGAAATGATGATATTGGTACAACTATAAATTCAAATATCGCTAATAATAATACGAAAGTATGGTAAAAAAAATTAAACAGTTTCATTTCGTTTACAATGTATGATAAACAAAAATTACTTCTGAAATTTCGGTCTATAATGATCAGTCGACACATGATACGTATTGAGCGAACTATAACCAAACGGTGGCAGCCATAATTTTAAATGGCAAAACGCTAATGACGTGACAGTAGATTAATGTATAAAGTAGCATCCTTTTAAAGTTTAAATCATCCTTTTTTTAATACAAAGTAAGTAATAATACTTAATTAATATAAATAAATTATAAAATAGGTATTGTGATTTTTGAATAGTTTGCTTTGTTTTTTGTTTTTTTTTTTCAAATATAGGATTTTATTATACGTCTTTCGAAAGATGAAAGATTTTTTTTATTACATTCAGCGACTACATGTAAACATTCGTTTGAAAAAAAAAAATCGTACATGTTTATCTAACTATTTGATGCTAGTTTACGTAACTTGTTACTAGTTTAACATAACTACTTGTTAGATCAACTGACTGTATCTCATAACTTTATACCACATCTACATTAATGTTTGAAGTTTGTCTCTATCTAGTTGGGTCATAAACATAAGAAATGATATTATATGCAAATTAAATAAAATTCAAATGATTTTGTCATTATGCAAATCTATAGGTAGCGATCTCTCTTTCTCAATTCTTTTGATTCCCTTCTCTAGGATATAGACATATGAAATCAATAGATGCAGCCCCATGTCCATACCAAACTTTCATTTAAGTAGCAAAAAGTGATTATTTCATTCAAAAAGTGTCTATTATATGGTCTCCTTTTGTGTGTGTGTATATATATATTTCAAATCTTTTCTTTTTTATAATTCCTTTATATATTGCCATTATTTAATTTCTGAATTTTTTATTTCCTTAAGGGTTTAGAACAGTCGGCAAAGTAACACTTGAAAAAAACGGTAACAAGACAATAACATGTTATCAACCACCCTCATAATTACAAGTCTAATCACTTTCATGCATGTGGTTTACGTATCGAACTTTGGTAGTATTACATTACAATACTAAGTGATCTAGAGTAAATTCAATGTCGGCTCATTTAAGTTTTACAAAACAATGTATACAAATGGAGCTAGAGGGGGTTCGAGGGTATGTTGCCCCTCCAACTGGTTGTATTAACCTAGACATTAATTAATTGTTGCCATATTCTTGCAGCTTGACTAGAGCCAGTAGTTTAAAACATGACATGTTAACATGATTATTTGATGCAAAATTAAATATGTATGCATGGGTTTGGAGTAAACAAGCTTGTGTCATAAATGGGTCAACATTCACGACACGATTAAAAATGTGGATGACAGAGTTAAACCCACATAATTAACCATTTTATAACGTGCATAATCCATTTAATTAAGTAATTGTGTTAAGTATATAGGTTAGCAGATTTTTTTTAAACGGTGACTTTCTTTTTGAGTGACCCAATGTCACATCGTCTATCAGTCTATCTAGACTACGTTGTCTTAACCGGGTCTGCGCTGGTTATCAGACTGGTTACGGCGTTCCCCCGGAAATCATACTGCCTTCACACGACAAATGCCGCTGAAGTAACAGTTGGGTAAAACCAGGGTGGGGCTCGGATTCGGACCCCCCTCGGTGGGTTCTCCTCTTCATTGCCCGGGTGTCCAAACCAACTGCGCTGCAGCTAGTGGACAAGTAGGTTAGCAGATACAAACGACGGATTTAACTACTGTTTCAAAATAATATAATCTTATATTTTATCTTATAGAGATATTATTATGTCCGTTCTATAAAATTATAATGAACATGGGTTCGATCCCCATAAGTCTCAATTTGATGGATATTAACCCCCACCCTTGTGGTGGGGTAGGTGTTGGGAAGTGATGGAGAGACACTTGATCCTTGTGGTTATGGGTTCGACTCATGATCCCTCCAGGTTTTACCGGTTCACTACCGTCGTGCCTTCGGGCGGGTATGCGGGCCGGGTTTTCCCTGGATCAGGAGACGGGTGGGCCGAAGGGCTCTGTCCGTACGGACTAGAGGCCGTCTGGGGCCCCTTTCGGCCATTGGGGGCCGCGTACAGAGTACCCGGCAATACTTTAGTTGATCGTTCAAAAAAAAAAATAATGAACAATATATTTTGGAAATTTTTAGTATACAATAAATATGTCTGATTATTTGTTAACTGTGTTAAGCAAATCGTGTCACTAATTGTGTTAAACATGCAATGGCATACATGTTAATTATTAAAATACGTGTATCAGATTGTGTTAAATTGTCAAAGTGTGTCATATGTGTTGTTGAATTTATAAAATTTGATCGTGTCATTCGAGTTTCAACATTCACTTTTAGTGCATTGTACGTGTCAAATACGAAACATTAGCATGACATTACACATTTGCCCACTCTAAATATGATCACTTGAATTGCGGATAATAGTTGAAACAAGTATGAAATTATTTATTTCGTAACCTTACAGTTAAAAGGTTTAGGTCCTACTATAATACCAAAAATCATTAGGAAAAAAGAAACAAAAGTATTGGCTGTTAAATATATTTATTAAACTGAAATTGACATAAGAGTAGCACACCATGCATTCATGATCAGATGGGTGATCAATAATTGAAGATTTTAAAGGTACAATAATAATTAGAATTAAATTGAGTTTTAAAGAATTTAATTGTTTATGTTTTAATAAGAATAATTTTGTGTGAGTAATTACTATTTTGTCATACAATTTATAGCAATAATTATCATAACAATGTTTGTTTGGTAAATATATATCATCCTGTTTGGAAAGTGAATGACAAGCTAGTGATAATTGGCATACATCTTTCTGTTTTTTAAAATCAACTAATACATAAAGTACGGGCCACTTATAGGCAGCTATTATTGCCAACACATGTAAGAGTAGGTGTAATGGAGCGCTATGGAGGAAAAGAAAAGCTATAGCGCCCCCCCAACACCGCTACGGGGGGGCTCCATGCTAAAAAAAACTTGTCTGGCGCTATAGAGGAAACGCCTGGAAAAAAATAGCCCCACCAATCAGAGCATGCCACCTCATCCCCTCTCTCTTTTTATTATTTGTTTATTATTTTTTTATTTTAAAAGATATAATAAAATATTAAAAGGGGCTTTATATATAAAGCCCCACCACTACACCCCTTTTTCAGTTTCTCTCTCCATGCTGACTCAGCAGCCACGTGGACCAATCAGGATGAGGGGCTTTATACATGGAGCCCCATAAAGCCCCCCACTACACATGGTCTAATAGATAAATTAAGTTTGTGAAATAATAAATATAAAAATCTTAAAGACAAATATAAAATATTTGTTTTGGGTGTAAGATCATCTCCAATGCAATGTATGTCGTTGGATAAAATATGTAAATTCAAACAAGGGAAAAACATTGTAAGATCATGTGTCATCCTTCACTAAGGATGTGTCATTATGTCAACTGAGACGTTACAAATTACAATACTTTCAATATCCACTAACTATTTTCTCATAACAGTAACACCCACAATGGTGTCGATTCGGACTAGTCCGGAATTACAGACGATGAATCCGGACAGCACCACCGTTGTAGTTGGCATCCGCTTGTGGCCTGGTTTGGTTAACTAGACAAGTCCGGAAGTTGGATGATGAACCCACGTTTTTGAACCGTTTATAAAAAAATAGTCAAACTTAAAGAAAGTTACCATTGGAAAAAAAAATAAGTACAAAAATTTAAATTTAACTGTTGTGGAAAATTAATAATAAATTTTAAAACAAACCAACTAAAACTTTAAATATCAACCCACTCAAACTTTAAACTCTCAGCGTTTCATTGTTTTACTCTTAAATATTCAATCTCTACCAATCTTTCATACACAAATCAATCTCAACACTCAACACAACACAACTATAGATGAACAAAGAAATTTTAAAGAAATGCTAGCTCTTCTGGTGTAAACCCAAACCCGAACCAATCTACCAACACCCAAGTCTTCAAATGCTATGGCCTTTGGATATCCACTACAACCTGATTCGTCTTCCCGACTCAACTCGATCAATTTCTTACGAATCAAGAGTAACCATCTTCTTCGTTGCTAACTAGAACATGGATCCGGTTCAATGTGATATTCACGAACGAGTTTTTAATGAAATTAGGAAAAACGAAGACTTTAAGTGTGTATGTTTTTTTTTCATTTTTTGCATGTTTTTAATTTTAGATTTTAAGTGTGTTTTTTAGGTTTAGTTTGTGTTCTCTCATTGTTGTAAGTGTCTATTTTTTTAATTTAATGAATTATCTTGTTTTTAATTTTATTTTTTCATAATTTGTAATATTTTAATTAATAAATAAATAATATTCTTCATTAAATAAATAAAAAACTAAAGTATATAAATTAGATATACGTTAAATAAAAAGAAAAAGTAGATGTTGAGGTGAATAATGAGGTGGAGATTTGGAATATAGTTTATTATTGTAGGAAATGTGGGTTTAGAATGGTTGTAGCTTGGAATGATGTGACACGCTAATGTGACAACATGAAATTATAAACCACCCTCACCATTGTGGATGCTCTTAAGTGAACCATTCATCAGTTGTAATAAACTATTTAGACCATGTGTAGTGGCTCGTGAAAAAGCCAAAGCCACTATCACATGCACTTTTCACGCTAAACTATCCCCCACCATGTGAAAGGGAATGTGAAATGGATACAAGTGATTTAATTCATGTAAGAGCTGAACACACTCCATTAATTACTCTCTCACACACTAATATATATGAGTGTGTGTGTATATATATATATGTGTATGTATTCCTACTATTTAAAAAATAAACAAATATAAATGCCACGTTTAAATTTTATTATATTAAAAATAAAATATAATAAAGTATCTTTAAATTTTATAAAAAGCTTAACTATTACAAGCTTATAAGTTTATAAATTTTAAAAGTTGTTAAAATTAAACAAAAGGAAAGGGAAAAAGAAATGGAAAAACATAAGTTTGAGATTGGAAAGAGGAACGCCAAATCATCAATGCGTTTGATACCCGTTACGGGTGCCCTAAGTAACAAAAAAATGCATATGCGAAAGATCTAATTTAATACATATCTTTAAAAAAAATAATGCTATTTGGAATTTTATCATATTAATATATATGCTAGAAAAGTATCAAAGTATATTGATACTTTTCTTTTAACGGTAAACTTCTTTTAACACCCATAATTGACCTTTATCTTACACTTGCAAGAATTTAAACCCACAACTTTACATTTCTTTACATTTGTAAGGATAAACAGTATCATACTAGACCAATAGGTCATGGCTAAGTATATTGATACTTAACCCCAAATTAAAGCATATCGATTTGATGATATATTACTTAAGTTCATGATTAATTTGACAAAACACAGAAATTAATTTAATTAATGCATCGGTTTTGCGTGTGAGCTATAACTTGGTTTATAAATAACTAGCTAACTACCCCGGGAGGGTCCCGGGGTTGAGAAATCTAATATGACATATCAATTTTATATATGAAATAGAATGATCTTAACTAACCACAAAATCTCTCAATCACTGCATGTCCATAGTATTCTAATCAGTAATAACTCATATTCCTTAACCTAAAACCTAATCAGTAATCATCTAAACAATCAAAAACTCATCAAACTCTAATGACTCCTATAATTCCTATAACCTAATCAACTAAACAATCACTTAAGTTGGAAGTTGTAACCATTAAAAAACTTATCACATCTATGTACCAAGTCTCACAATACTAATATTGATACCTAACCTAAAAGAATGTATAACTCTAATATTAACACCTATCATAAATGCTGAAAAATACATAACTCTAATATCAATATTCAATACATAACCTAAAACAATGTATAACTCTAATATTACTACATGTCTTAAAGGCTAAAAAAAATACATAACTCTAATATTAATATTCAATACCTAACCTAAAACAATCTATAAATCCAATGCTAACACCTAATACTTTAACATGAAGAATCACTAAAAACCTTGCCGAATCGGTACCACAGTTCAACTTATTTGACACATTACCTTTTTAGCTGAACTTAATGATTTGAACTATTTGAGATAAAACATAACCCATCTACCCACTCAAGAAGACACTGTTGATATGCCAATAAATGATGTTGAAGTATAACAGCAAACTAATGTGAAGTTAACAAAGGATTGATGGAGTAACTAACTTTATTAACATAATGAATAAACTTGTCCATATTCCGAAACCATGACTCTGCATACTGATATTTGAAGTCTGTCCACATTACATGAGTTGTGCGAGTAATGTTCGCCTGATAGTATAAGAATAAGTTCAATTAATCACTGGTTAATCTATCCTCTAAAAAAATTATACAGGCAACCATTAAACATTTATAACATATACATGTAGCTCACCTATGACAAGGTTGTAGCCACGTAAATCTAATATGATTTTTTTGTTTAATTGTTAACTAAAAATATAAATTGTACACCAAAGATTTTGAATTGCATGCTCATTGAACTACTAATGATAGCCTACGTATATTCTTGATTTAGTTTTTAGTTGTGTTTTAATGATGAAAAATAAATTAAATAAATCAATCAATATATGCAATGAAGCAAAACCGATTGAATCAAAGTATAACGTAAGCTAAACATAAACATTAAGATCCAAAACAAAACAGTTGAATATTAAACTCAAATATGAAATACTAATTCGTATTAGGACTAATTATGAATGAGAATTGGGAAAGAAATAGAGATAAAGTACCTTCAGAAGGATCTAATTGAGGAGTTGTTTGTGCAGCGGTTATCTGAAACTTGAAGATGCAGGGAACGACGGAGAAGAAGATGATAGTGAAATTCGGTACCGGAAGCTTTAACCGGAAAATCATGGCTGGGGAAGGAATGATAGATATTGGGTTTTTTTTATTGATGACGGAACCCTAAAGTTGATCGTAGATGGCAGAGAAAGAGATGAGAAGATGTTAGGGTTTAGTTTTTATGTCATTTAATAAAAAAACGAAAAAAATAGGGTTTAAAGGTTTTCCTTTTTTTATTAAAAACCAAACTAATTAAAAAACACTAAAAACTTTCAATTAGGATGCCACGTGGCACTATCAAGGGGAGGTTGAAGTCACCATTGAACGCCACGTCAGCAACGTTCAATTCTTTTATATATATATATATAGATATATAGATATATGACTATGTATATTTAATACACAATATTTTATTTGGTCGTTTAAAAAATAATCCAATAATGTCGTTTTGTTTGATAGTTATGAGCTATAAGCTAAAATATAAGTGTTTTAAAAATATTATTTGATTGTGACAAAATTGAAATTCTTGTCGAAGAAGTCGATTACAAGTTTACAACCAAACAATCAAGTATATAAGGCCACATCCCTACATAGGGTTGGTTCTACAAAGGCTACAAAAAATGAGAAGTGTGAGAAGCCACTAAAAAATGACATGTGGCAAAGGATTAAACAAGTTGGAAGGGTAATTTGGTCAAAAAAAATATGCACATGCAAGTCACATGCCATTTCCACCTTCATTTTTAAATGTCCGTAACTTTTTTATACGTCATCGTTTTTTAAAAAAAATTATACCATAAAATCGAGCATCTTTTTATCTTTAATATGAGTACCATATTGTTATACTTTCGAAAAAAAAAAGTCAAAACCCACTTGCGTAAGACACAATGGAGTGTAAAACACAATGAGCACCAATTAAATATAGGGTATAAAACATAATCAACAATCTAATAAAACACAATGGATGACATACTAAAAACACAATGAATAGAAGATTAAAACACAATGAATACTTTTGAAAAAAAAAGTTGAAAACCCAGTTGCGTAAGACACAATGGATGACATACTAAAGACACAATGAACAGAAGACTAAAACACAATGAATACTTTTGAAAAAGGTCAAAAACCCAATTGTGTAAAACGCAATGGACGATATAATAAGGATACAATGAACAAAAGATTAAAACACAATGAATACTTTTGAAAAAAAAAGTTGAAAACCCAGTTGCGTAAGACACAATGGAGATAGCGTAAAACACAATGAGTACCAGTTAAATATGCAATGAACAATAGGGTATAAAACACAATGAACAGTCTAATAAAACACAATGGACGAGATATTAAAGACACAATGAACAGAAGACTAAAAAACAATGAATAATAGACTTAAACACAATGAACAACATAATAAAACACATTGTACACCTAAATACAAAACTCATTTGCGTAAAACACAATGAAAATCATACTAAAAACACAATAGACAAAGTTAAATCATGTGTAGACTAAAAAAACATAAATAACATATTTATAAAGCACATGTGCATACTATAACACAATGAACGAGCAGAAGACACAATGGAGAAGAAAACCCACTTAACACGATTTTTTTTTTCAATTTTAATGTAGCAATGTGGTACTCATATTAAAGATAAAAAAACGCTCGTTAATATGGTGAAATTTTTTTGAAAAAAAAAATATCGTACGAAAAAGTTATAGGCGTTTTAAAATGATGGGGGGAATTGACATGTGCATTGCATGTGAAGAGAGAAAGTCAACAAATGTGGTTTTCCTTTTATGCCCTTCCTCTCATTTATTATTTATTTTTTTCAAACAAACTAATCTCAACCCTACAAATATATGATCAATGGATCACAATCCTTCTCATCTTTTCTAGAAAAAGTTTCTTGTGTATTTGATCCTAACCCTCCCTAGTCCCTACATAATGATTGAAAGAAAGAGTGAGGTTATAGATTTTCAGCAACTCACGTAACAATAGATTCTACTTCATAGTCGTCAACGAGATTCAAACTCTCAATCTTTAGGCAAGAGGCCTACGGTTCATTACAACCCATCATTATTACATAACCCCGTAGCAGCCTTGAAGTTGTCCAAATTTAACCACCAACTATTATGTATTTATAAATAATAAAAATAGCAAAAACATATGATATGTTGTGGTGTAAACGAGCCGATCCAAGCATTAGCTTGTCGAAGCTCAAGCCCGACACGTTCAATTTACGAGTACTCAAACTCAACTCGTTTCAAGGTCTATGTCTAAAATTGACCTTGGCTTGTTAATAGTTTTTCAAATTCGAGCTCAATTTTTTTTAACGGCAAATTTGAATCACTGATGAACCACAGGAGTATCATTGTGCCACCAGCACAACCACACCGATCGAACCCATAACCTAATGATCCCTAAGCCTTATCCCACAAGATGCCACTAGGCTATAATATCATGCGCGAGCTCGGCACATTAATAGTTTTTTTTAACTACAACATGGCTCGGGCTCACCTTTTTTATGATTTATTAAATGTATATATACACACACATTCATAGTTATAGGTTGTATGTATAACTGAGCATATGTATTGTTATTATTTCTATTATAATATTATACATAAAAAAATTACATGTAGATGAGGGTACGTGGACAAGGAGGTTATCACAGTAGGTTTTATCACACCCAATTATATTGTATCACCTTAGTTTGTATCATTTCATCACACCCATCACTAAATACATGGGGTGGTGTATCACACCATCACACCTCATCCCCAAACAAGCAACCCCCTTTATTTCTTTTGCCACTACCGCGATGGCTGTCACGAAAATTGGCTATCACGGACCACTCCGTCCACCCTAATAGATAGAATACAAATTGACGAAATAAGATAAACGAGGTAAAAAATTGGCTTACAAAACCGTGACACTTTAAGCAAACCAGATAATTTATCAAGTATAAATATGATTTACATATTTTTATAAACAAAAGTTAAGTTAAGATTTCCCGGCTTAGCTAAGAGGTTGTTTGATTAATTAAGTGATAAATTATTAAAAGGTCTGAATGGTTAAGAGGTTCTAAATGATTAAGTGCTGAATGGTTCAGCTATGCACCAAGTCTGAATGGTTCAGCTCTTAACCATTCTATTCAGAACTTTTTTTTGGTTAAAACAAACGGTCTAAATGTTGAATCATTCAGAACTGAATAGTTAAGTGCCTCATTAAGAGGCTACCAAACAGGCCCTAAGTCAAGCTTGATATATGTGAAACTTATTTATTCATTTATTAGGCTAAAGTTTGTTTAGAAATGTATTTAGCTATTCGCTCTTAAAAATTTCACGAGTTACTGGGCTCATTTACAAAACTCATGTTTACTCGAAGGTGGATGTGAGATGCCCATTACAAATCCGTAAAGGGCCATTGAAGTAATTTCCATAGCCCAATTCGCTTGTGTTAAAGCCTACAGTTTTCTACTTTAAAGCCCAGTGAGACACTCATCATCATACTACAATATTATGTGTAACAAATCAACCTTAAAAGATATTGCAAAACATGGAAGAAAACTGATTTTGGCCATAGATAACGGTTTCTTAAAAGTTTAATAATTTCACAAATTTGGAGGATTTTTATTTTTATTTTCAAATACAATGGATGTTTTCAATAAGTTGGAACAAAATTTATATAACAATTTAAATTAAACACATAAACAAGGGTGCGTTCAATACATTTATGTATTTGTACCCAAAAAAAAAAATAAGAAATAAGAAATAAGAATAAGACGGTAATTAATAAGAAAATTATATGTAACAAATTGTAAGCAAGAACTATTTGAGCTTCTTTAATACTTTCTAAATGAACCATGTATAGTTGTACTATTGTACATATACCATCCTGTGTACCTTTGTCGAATCCAAATGAAAGCAAAAGGTGAAGCCGGCAGCATGACCTATTTTCTTACTGCCTGAACAATAAAGATAGATCATGCTGGCAGCTTCACCTTTTCCTTCAATTTGTTCACCATGCATGGAGCTCAATCCATCAACAAACCCAACATCAAAACAGTTGTGCATATATTTTTTCTTAAAAACCAAACAAAACACATGATTATGGTAATTTTCAAGATAAAAAAAAGAAAAGAAACATGGTTAGGGTTTTAGGGTTTAAAAAAATAAATAAAAAAAACACATGAGTAGGTCTTCAAGATTCCAGACAAAAAACTTGATTAGGGCTTTCAAGATACAATAAAAGAAACATGAGTAGTGTTTTCAATACATCAAAGAGAAAAAGAAAACCATGATTAGGGTTTTTCAAGATCTTTTCGAAAAAGTAAAAGAAAGCATGCTTAGGTTTTTCAAAATTTCAAAAGAGAAGGAACATTGAAGAACCTAGAAGATGAAAGACATGTAAGTTAAAAAGAAATTCTGAAAATTTATAAAGTAAGGCAGGTGGGGTAAAGATAGAGATAAGAAGGTTTCTTTATGATTTCAAAAGAGAAATAAAGAACATAAAAGAGATAGAAACAACCTGGATAGAAAACCCTAAAAGACCCATAAGGTCAAACAGTGAATTTAAACAGCTTTAGTCATGTGACTAGTTAAATAGAAGCTGCAGGAACAGGTGACAGAAATTTAAGAAGGCATGCATTGATATTGATATAAAGGAAACATGCTAAGGAGGTTCAGGGTATTAGGGTTACAGATCTGATGTATGTTTAGGGCTGCCACCAACACTACCCTATAGATCATGTCTTCTTTCATCTCTACACAGCTAATAGTCAAACAAAACAAGTTTATATTCAACCACTTTCTTCTAAATATTCCAAAACAAAATTATATAATATTTGATTTGCTGTGACATTATTTGTATATTTGTCTCACAAATTCAATGGTTTTTAAGTTTACATTTACACACATTTAAAAAAGTACAACGATCTTTTTCAAAAATTGGTATACCTCGTGATAATGATTTAGGACTAGATAAATCGAAGTTAGGACCTTTTGTTTTATGAGGAGATAGTATACCTAATTGATAGGGATATGTGGTGTGGAGGAGGGTAGTCCTCTGGAGATGGGTCGCTACGTCATTATGGGTACACTGGTTAAGATGGGGATATGAAGCAAGGGGGTGGGAGGTGGATCTCCCTCATTTAAAAAAAAACAATTAACCAATCAATTGGTCCATCGCTAGCGTCATGGGGAAAACAGAGAGGACGTGGATGGGCCCAGGGGGAGGTGTGGCCGACTCTGAACGGGCCTCGCCGTCCCCCGCACCGTATGGCCCAAGCAAAGGATAGCTTAATAAATTCGATATGTAGACTCTTCTTTATAAAATATATTTGTATTTAGTTTTATAAAATTTCTTGTATAGTAAAAATCAGTAGCACCTTAAGTTCGGGTGTTATGGTCTCTCCCGGCTCCGTGGGAAAGGGAGAGCTGATGTACAGGAATAGAGTTACGGACTAAGCACGAACGAGAGAATCCTAGATCTGTCACAAGGTAAGAGCAACTAATAGAGTTCTTGCTCTTGTTATTTAGTTTGCAGATCGGGCGATCAAGGAAAAACATTTGAAACCGCACTAGCTAATAAAAAGTGGAATGCGGTTTTCTCGTTAATTCATAAGCTAAAGGGAATCTTCTAAGAAGGAGCACGGGTGGAACTTGTCTTAATTGTCTTTTTTTCCCGGTATTGTTCGAGAATTGGCTTCGAATTGACATTTATGTCAGGCTATTCCCTCCCAATAAAGTCTTCGCTGGATTCAACCGAGTTTGAAGTTTCGAGGCCAGGCGGGGAAATAAAGAGTGAGGATAGGGGGAGCGGCCTTCCCGATGAATATTCGTGGTGATTGTTATCATGCCCTCATCCTTCGTGTGTTATCTCTCTCTTGTTTCTCCCTTTCTATTTAGTATATTAATATAATAAATATAGAAGAGAACCTTAGATCAGGGAAAATAATATGGTTTAAAAAAGGAGGTGAATGATAGTAGGAGATGGTGATGTGGTGTCAAGGATTAGATATCAGAGAAGAGTGTAACTTGTGAACTAATAACAAACCGCTTTTAGGTATGGGGTAATGTCTGTTTGGTATGGAGTAATGAAATGGATGAGAAAATGGAATGAACAAATGAATGAAATAAGTCATTACCATTCCATTGTCTTGTTTGGTTACCATGTGAGAATAGAATAAATCATTACTTTGTATATTGTTTGGTATACATGAAAAGACAAAGGAATAAAATAGACAGTGGTGAGTGGTAGCGGCAGCGGTCATTGACGGTGGGTGTTGGCAATTGTGGTGGCAAAATTATTATATGCTCGAAAAAATGAAATTGCTAGATTTGAATTTGATACAAATAAAAGTATAAAACTGAATTAAATCTCCTTAAACCCTCTCTCTTAAGTTTTCAATCTTTTTTCTTTAATACATTTGAACTTTCATTTCATGATAAAAGGGCAAATTTATAGTAAGGTAGCAGATAACATGCAACAAGCTACCTCGCAACTCTCATTTAGATAACAAATCCTGATAAGAAGTTGCAAGTTAATCAAGTTACATGATTTTAGAATAACTCATCATCATCATACTCATTAATTTCACCAATAACAAAAGCTAAGGTAGGGTCTGAGGAAGCTAAGATGTAGATAGTCTTACCTCTAACCCGTAGGAAAAGATAGACTACTTCCAATGAGACCCCCGGCTCGATAGTGGCTTTGTATCAAGCCTTGGACATGAGGCACATAACACTTAGCAATCGGGACAAACCCGGTTGGTGCATGTCTCCCCTTGTCTTCTAGCTATCAACACCACGATATAATGCATGATTAACTGTCCGTCATTTTCACAAAATTCGTAAAATAACGTTAAAATTGGTGCAACTTTACTTTTGCCCCCCTAGGGCCACACATATATACATTATATGTGCACAGCGATATGGGCTATAATTTTAGAATAACTAGTTATCTTAATTTATATAGCCATTAACATTCTATTTTAAACCGAGTCTATAAATACCATTGTTTCTGCTATTTTTTTTAGTACTATGATTTTTCGGTTAAATGTTCCCTTCTGTACAAATTATTATATATATTAATCGACAACCGTCGGCGCAACAGCCGACTCTTCAGTTTTCAACTTTTTCCCACAAGTCTTCAGTGTTCCGATTTTCGCCACGGTTTTGGTTCTCCCTTTAAACGAGCGTAACGTCTCCAGCCTTCGTTCAATCGCTACACTTCCGACAGTAGCCATGGTGGCCGACCGCTGCTTGTGACGGAGAGAGAGAGAAAGAGAGCTACAACAACTAGGAGGTTCTACTGTGGCCATCTTCTTTCCGGTGACAGGTCAGCATTGTGCGTAGGTAGCCGGCGTTTTTCCGGTCAGAACTGGTGACGTGGATCTGTGTTTTGATGATATCAAACTGTTAGTGACTGTATAGTGAACTACCACGGCTTCCGCTTGCGGAACTGTTATGCAAATCGGCAAACATGGTGGCCGTACAACTTAATCCATGATTTGTTGTTGCTTCATCTCCGTCTTCTCCGTTTCAAAACCATAAACCACATATTTAGGCAAGGGTAGCTAATACGTGTACTGACAACGAAAGGTGTTTTTTTTGCAGCGCCATTGGCAGTAGCGATTTTGTGGTGGCGGTTGTCTTGGGCAAATAAGGTATTGTAGAGTGACATGTTCATGTTTATTTGCTTGTGAGCTGGTCAAAGATTTAGGTAGGTGTATTGTTACCCAAGGCATTATAGCCTAGTGGTATCTTGGTGGTGAGATAAGACTTAGGGGCCATATGGTCCTGGGTTCGAATCTCACAAATGGGTTTTCTTCATAATTACGAGTTTCCTCCTGAATTGGTGACTTGGTGGTGGAATATGATCGCGTGGCAATACTGGTGGCACAATGATACTCCAGTGTTCCGTGAGTGATTCCAATTTGTTGGCAGTTCAAAAAAAAAAGGTAGGTGTATTGTTGGAAGAGGGAGTTTAGAGAGAGATAGAGAGATAAAGCATAAAGTAGGTGAGAATTTTGGTTTTCTCAAAGGTAAAGGTGCCTCTCTCTGTTTATTTTCCCTTTTTTTACATAAGCTTTTCTCAATTTATGTATATAAAGTTCTACAAGATACATTTTCATTACGTTTTTAGTTACCATCCAGTATAAATTAGCGTCTTTTTAATTATCGTTTGCTATTTAGCACGGTTTTACAATACAATGTTGCAGTTGTAAACCGTATTGCCGCGCGTAGCGGTTGATATATACTAGTTAAGATTATAAACTCTTATATCAAGTGTGTTTATACCTTTGATGGTGAAAAATAGTGACTTTTTTTTTTGAACGGCAAATTTCCACTCCTTGTGGGACTTAAACCCATGACCTCCCCTTAGGTGTTCCTAGAAACTTTGCTTCTACCATTCGGTCAACTTTGATTATCTTCTCGAAGTTAAAAAACCAATATAATATTCGATTGTTTTTGCTCAACTGCTCTATCAATATAGTCATTTTGCTATCAGATAAATGAACACAGTAAACACGTAAAACAAAACATTTAATGACATTTACTTTGGTGCTTAACACTTCGCATTCCTTTCCGAATGGACCACCTATGACCTACCTTCAAAAAAATGAATTAATTTGTTTCATTCGCACGAAAATAAGTTTCATATAAACTCCATATATAAGAAAACAAAACAATATTTAGATGTGTTGGACCTAAAAAAACAAAAAATAAACTGTAAATGATAAGAGCATAAGGTGCCCACTCCCAGTTTGTAAGGTGGTCCTTGTTAAATTTGGTCACACAAGTGTCCATTTTCTTTTAATTCGCACCGATTACTTTCAATCTTTAATTCCTTTTCTCAACCAATTAATTATAAAAAAATAAATAAATTCAAAGCTAGTTGCGATACACACATTATATTATATATCTATTAAATGTGCAACACTACTACAGTATCGCATAATAAAATACTCCGCCGCCCAACTTTGACCAAACAAAAGCCACAAATCTCCTGTTGACTTTTTACACTAACTTCACCAAATTGCATCCTGCATTACGGTAATGTCTTTTGTCTTTTTTTTCATTTTTCCTCTTTTGTATTTAACTTTTTAGGCTGAACGGTGTGCCATGCGGGGAGCTCTTCCGGGGTGTGATGTGGCATCGGGGAAAGAAGGAAACACCGCCCCCCCCCCCCCCCCGGTTTAAATTCGGGGAAAACGGGGAAAAGGCACCGATCTCACCGGATCTTTTGATTGGCTTAATTTTTTATTTTTTTATTTTAATCAAACTTTATATAATAAAAAATGAAGGGGGATTGGGGGAATACCATTTCCAAACTTTGGGGGAGAAAATGAGGGAAATGATGTGGCGCTGATGTGGCACTTGGGGGAGTTGGGGAAAAGGGGGAGCACACCATATAGTCTTACACTTGGACCATCAAATTGTGTGCTTTTTTCCCAATTGGCCACTTTATTTTTTTATAATTTGGCCGCTAAAACTTGGGTACCTCATTTTTTTCCAACTTGGCACTTTATATTTTTACGATTTAGCGACTAAACAATATAGTCTACACACATAAGGCTACTTACAAAATATTTTTAACTTTTCAAACAGAGGTTGCAAATTAAACAACATAGCCTACATACATAAGGCCACACACATAACGGCACTTACAATCAAATAAAGATCACTTTTACCTTCCCAAATAAAACTTCAATAAAACTTGTTACATGGTACTACTTAACATTAACATGTATGCACAATAGCCACGTCCGCAGCGAGTCGCATGCCATTTTTGGAATACTTTGGGCTCCATATCAAGTCAACAATTGCCAACCCAACTGTTACAATGTTAATGGTGGTCTGCAAGGTAATGGGCGGCGAGTTATTTTTTTACGCCCACTCAATAATAACAACCAGTTAATGTTATCTTTAATGTCCACCAAACCCTCAACGCAACAAAAGTTGCAGAAGCGAAGCGCAATTTTTACCGTGCACCAAACCCTCAACGCAACAGGAGCTCCCGCAGCAAAGCGCGAGTAACTAAAACACTAGTTGCAATTTATATATATACACACACCCGCTTGATCTAATGGGTTCACTCGCGCTTTGCGGCCGACAAACTGATTTTTAACATAATTTAAATAGAAACTTAAACACAACGGTATACAAATAAAAGATACTAAGGTGGATGTGCGGGCACACTAGGGTAGACCAAATAAGAAATGAGGTTATTAGAGAAATGTTAGGTGTAACTAGTATATAAGACAAGATAAAGGATGGAATATTAAAGATGGTATGGGCATATGAAGAGGAGGCAAAAGACAGCCCCGGTTAGAGTAGTGGAAACCCTCACTGTGGAGGGAAAGAGATGTAGAGGAAGACCTAAATTGGCTTGGGATGAGCGGATTATGCATGATTTAGTAGAGATGCACCCCTCTGATGACATGGTCAATGACAGGGGTTCGTGGAGGCACAAGATTAAGGTTAAGGATTATTAGGGAGGGTTGGGTTGTATCATAGTGTGGTTCTAGGAGCTTAGACTTTTTCTTTCACAGGTAGGAGGTCGGTATGGGTGACTTGTTTTTGGGTGTTTATGAGTTATGTTGTTTTTTGATGGCATATATACCTTTGTTTTACTACGTGACACTTTCATTATTTCTTTAAATTCAATAGCTCTTTATTAGTTTTGTTAGTGTTGTTTGCTTGTTGATTATGTGTTGTCGAGCCGGGGGTCTCTCTGGAAGCAGTCTCTCTATCCATAATGCTAGGGCTAAAGTTTGTCTACATATCACCCCCCATACCCTACTCTTAGTCTTGCTAATTGTGGGATTTACTGGGTAAGGTTGTTGTTGTTGTATCCAATGTGAACTATTTTATATCCATAATAAAGATTAAACATGCAAGTCAAGCTTTCACTTTACACATTATAATTGCCTATCATCATTATGACATATCATTTGATACCAATTTGGTTATTTTTTTTATAGATTCACATCATAGTTTTAGAGCGTCTTAAAGAAGTGACAAAGTTATACAAAGATTTCACTCGAGCCAGAGACACTGGTAAAATTAAAAGTAAGTTTTATCGGTTATCGTGTTAATTTAATTATTAATATTAAACCTATTCGCGGCATCTCCAAAGAGGCAACACCCCAATTCTTTGGTGCGAACCTTCATAATTGAGACTTATTATTCCAGAGTTCCAGTTACAGCATAATTCCTTAATCCCTTCCTTCAATTAAATAACTGTAATTAGTTAGCAAACAGACTATGGTAAAGAATGTGTTCTTATTCTCCGTGTTAGGGTTTATAATCTGCATCATTACACCTATTACCAGTGAATCATCAACGTGTTTAACGCTGTACAAAGAAGGCGGTGCACCTGCTGTGTTCCAGTCACCACAATGCCCTAGATGGAGCTTACCGAAACACGATTCTCGAAGACGATCCACAACAGGACGATGTCAATCGGCCACACGTCAAGGCCGACGGAAATCGCTAGAAGATCGCACGTTCTGTACTCTTGATATTCAGATTCCTTTTCCAGGTATAATAATCATAATAATATATATATGTTTTGTTTGTGATTGTATTCGCTATGTTTTTATTTGTTTATTGAATATGCTTTGATTGAATTGTGATAAGATAGATAGTTTGTGCTACACTTGTATAATTATTTATATTGTTTTAATCTACTGTTGAGTTTTGTATAAAGGTATGTTCCTATTGCTTCTTCTTAATTTACTACTAACTTGTACTTGTTACATACTTGCTTCCTTCATATCCATATACTAGCAATGTTTTGTTCTCACTAAGTTACTTACACATATGTACGTTGGTTTATCGAGTTAGAAGAGAGCATAATTATCAAAGGCGGCTTCCTTCATATCCATATACTAGCATCTTAAGAAGAATGTTTTGTTCTCATTAAGTTACTTACACATAGGTACGGTGATTTATCGAGTTAGAAGAGAGCATAGTTATCAAAGGCGGAAGGCGCATAGGCCTTGCCTGGTGCCTAGGTGCAAGGCGCCAAAAAAGTGAGGACATGAGAATAAAACACACTTAAATGAAAAAAAATAAAAATAAATTATGTATTAGAATAATACTTTTTTTTCAAATAAAATAAACAAAAGATATTATTATATAACGTTTACTATAAATCTAATTAATTCCAAAAGTTCTAAAATAGTGAAGATTCAAATGTAATTTCAAAACTTGAAAGTTCTAAAATTTCTAAGTTGGACCAGTTAGTTGTCAGGATGAAAGTTGCCTAAATCGGATTTGTGGATTCATATATTGTAGAGAAGATCAATTATTTTGCATCAAATAATAACAAAAAAATAACAAATTGGTATTTTGTGTGTTTGGAGAGCCGAAGCGAGGGCCTAGGAACTCGAAGCGCAGTTAAACCTAGGTGCATGAAGTGAGGGCTTTTACTAAATATGGTGGAGAGGACATCATTAGTATTCCTAGAATCTAGTAGTCAGCATAAATAGATATAAAATAGCAAGGTTAGGCACCGTTTTTGCCTTCTCAAGCCATTAGTTCCTTTTGAAGTTACATATAACCTAAGAATTGTGTTTATCAATTCTCATAACCATAAAGGATGTTTTTTCATATGGTTGATTTCTCATGTGCTGCAGGCCCTAATGGCATTAGGGATATTTCAGTTGGCATTGTGGCAGTTTTTGATGGTCATAATGGGGCAGAAGCTAGTGAGATGGCTTCAAAGTTGATATTCGAGTACTTCACGCTGCATACGTTTTTTCTTCTTGATACGGCATATTCTTTTTTGTCCAAGGTATCAAAGGGAATGTTACCCGATAAAGGGCAAAATGATTTTGCTTCTCAAATGCTTGGTTGGGATGAGAAACTTGGTGAATATGTACTGCATATTGGAAGGTTCTCTCTCCCTCTCTCTCTGTCTCTTTCTTTCTTTCTCAAAATCACCTACAAAGACAAACCTTACAATCTCCCTCCATAGCACACATGATTCACCCATGTGCATGCACCATATAGCCAGGGTAGGCAAGTGCGAGGTCTTGGTCCCTAAGCAATTGTCTTTCAACTGTGATAGATTGAAATATTAGATTTCATTGAAAAAGTGAGGCAAATGCTCCACTAATATTTTTGAACAAATGAAAAAAAAATATTTGCATTGCGAGTGTTTAGCGGGAGGAAATTAGTAATTTTCTATTTTGCCACATTTACAACAATACACTATGTATAGACTTCTCAAATGACATCCTCATTTTTTTATTAGATAGGCACTTGATATTATACATACGAAATATTGTTTTCTCATGTTTTGACTTAAAATTTTGCACATCACACCTTAAAGAGTAATTCTTTCTTTTGCCTACATGTAGGTAGGAATTATTACCATGGTTTGTGTGTGGTGCACACATGTTGTGAGTCATGGGGGCGAAACACATGGATATGCTAGGCATTATACTAGTTAGAAGTACACATGAAGGTACACCGCCCTTTGCTTAAAGTTTAAAGGCTGTATAACTATTTTGTAAACCGGTAACTCTAATTTTGAGTAGTCAATCGATTATTTGGATTGAGCTTATTTAAGGTTTATCTAGTTTTTAACATAACCAAAAAGCCCTAGGGTGAATAAAAATGGACATAATTGATGATTTAATTAGTAAATAATACCATATATGTTGCATATTATATTTGGATTATTTGGACATTACTCGATAATTTTTCATTACATCTTTGGTATATAGTATAATATATAAAACGTTAGTATAATTTCGAATAAAGGATTACAAAAGGCTTTTTTAACACCTTGGGGCATTTTAACATTCCTTAAATCCGTCAAGTGATTCTTAAAAAGTCAACACTATAAGTGAATCTCTAATACTAGAACTGCAAGTTGCAATGTCACCTCCTAATGCATTTCATGTATAAGAACTTTCAACACCAAATATTTAGATAACAAGAAGTAGGCAAGTAGCTGACATTTTTTGTTACAGGATTAAGTTTACATTGTCAACAATTTTCAATGGAGATTTCCACTTGGAAATTCTGAAGGAATCTTTGTTGAAGGCGATTGATGATATTGATATAGCATTTTGTAAGGTTAGTGATAGGCTCGCTAGCTACTACTTTTCCTATTACTCTCTCTCTCTCTCTCCCTCTATACATGTTTGTCTTTGTGTGCGTATATTGTTGATTTTATGGTTTGTTTATTACTTCATAAAGGAAGCTTCTAGATACAAGTTCAACTCTGGTTCCACTGCCACAATTATATTACTAGCAGATAGTCAAATTCTAGCCGCCAATGTTGGAGACTCAAAGGCTTTCTTATGCTCTGAGACGTTCCAATCTCCTCCTGAGGCTAAAGGTTAGAAAGTGGACCCTTTTAATACTTTTCAGAATTCAGATAGATCAACATGATTACAAAGGCATGTAACTATGTCATAACTAGATTAGTGGATACTTTTATCTCTATACTTCTACTGTAAATAATGTATAAAATTTTAAAACTATGTCATAACTGGATTGGTTGATGTATTTTGCACTAAAAAGGTTCAAGGTTTAAAAATTTTCATTTATAAGTTAACTGGTTTTCAAGCATCATAACTCACATAGGGAAAAATAGTCAAGATGGTCCACGTTACCAACACCATCATCATTTTTGCTTGGTAACCGGACCAAGTTACTTTAAGTCAAATCTTTTGATAGTTAAATGATTTTTTTTTTTATTAAAACCTCTTGAAAGTTAGTTAACTATTTATGGATGAAAGCAAAGATGGTTACCCCAAGGAGAAATTGGGGAGAACTTTGTTACTATATGCAATTTTCTCTTGTTAGTGGAATAAGAAGGCTAATAGCTGAATGTTTTTGTAAATGGCAGCTACTTTATTGAGATTGTACAGAAGTAGAAGAAATGATGGTGCTTCTATACGTTTGAAAGATTATGGAAATTTTAAACTAGCGGCATCTGACGGCTTATCCCATTTTGCCGCCAAAGAGTTGACTAGGGACCACCATCCCGACAGGGTTGATGAACGGTCTCGAGTAGAAGCGGCCGGTGGTTATGTCTATGAATGGGGGGGTGTATCCCGAGTCAATGGTCATTTGGCTGTTTCACGTGCTATTGGTGACTTGCCCTTTAAAAGGTGAGTTTTGCATTTTGATAAAGGGTTGCTTGAAGTTTTAACAAACTTTGACCTGATTAATTGTCTTTGGTGTTTTCACTCATAAACAAGGATATAAGTTTTGATGAAAAACCTAAACCTTGAAAAGAAATGAATTAAGGAAATTTGCCAGTAAATGACCACGATTTTTTTGTGACTTAATGTTTCTGTTTTAGGTAACCATGTTTGTTTTCACCCATAAAAGGTAACCAACTTGCAAATATTTTGATAAAGAATTGTGCTTAAGAAATTGTGATTTTAGGTAATATGACCTGGTTATCTCGTCAAATGATGATGTGGCAGCTGATCTGTTGTAATTCTGACCATGTCTACTTGTTTCCCCTTTTTAACATGGCAACTGAAAACTCTCTAACTATTTTTCCCTTTGACCTGCAATTGGAGTATCAAACCAAAGGTCATATATCTTTTTATGCAATTTGCTTACGTTGAAAATTCACATTTTTGCAGCTGGGTTTATTTCTTTTAAATGAAATCTTTAATTAGTTTTTTGGTTGAAGTCAGGAGAGGCTGTTGTTAGTTTAATTTTCATTGTTTTGCATCAGCTTTGGTGTTATATCTGTTCCCGAGGTTACAAATTGGCAACCTCTGACAGCTAACGATAGTTACTTGGTGGCTACTTCTGATGGTGTTCTTGAAAAGATGGGCCCACAGGACGTCTGTGATCTATTCTGGGAATTACATACTCATGCCCCCCTTGAATTACAATACAGTTCTTCATGTTCATACTCATTAGCCGACTGCATTGTTGATACTGCTCTAGAAAAAGGCAGCACAGATAATGTGGCAGCTGTTGTAGTTCCGTTTGGGCTGGAAACTCTGCCTAGTAAACGATTCCGAGAAGTTGGACTACAGAATTACGTGGAGGGACAGTCTGGTAATTTCACTAATCAAACTTTTTACAAATTTTATAATACATCCGGTATTATTGGTGGCTGGTTCAAGTTAAAACCATTTGTATATAATATATATTTCATTGTACCAGGGGTTGTGGAAATGTGTATTTTAGTTGCTCCACAGTCCACACCACTAAATATTTAACATATGAAACTGCAGATTGGAGGGTGGCAAAATGGGCGGTTGGTAATATGTGAAATGGTAATTTGTTGTACGTGTCAAAATGGGTTGGGTTGACTGAAGCACTAATTATCTAATTTTGGGTTAGATAGTTATTTGATCACAAAATATATTATTAAAAAATTTATTTTTTTCAAATACAAGGAACCAGTAGGTCTTATGAATTAATACTACACTTTGGGCAACTTTTGGCCCATTTGTCCCTTAGGCAGAACTTGAATAGACCCTTTCATCAATAAGTGAGTTGAAATTGCCACCTCAGCGCAATTCTTCCATGTGCTAGGACAGTTTTATTATCTTCACTTGTTATAATGTAGCATGGAATTTCCAGTTTCTTACTCCTATTTCCAGTGGAATTTGTTTGTGATCAATACATAAGTATTATAACTTCAGCCCCGCTTGTGGTGTGCGCATATAATGTATATATGTGGGGGCCCCAGGGGGCAAAAGTAAAGTTGCACTAATTTTAGTGTTATTTTGCTAATTTCGTTAAAACAACGTTAAAAATGACGGACGGTTAATAATGCATCATGTGGTAGCGTTGATAGCCAAAAGACAAGGGGGGTACATGCACCAATCGGCTTGTACCGATTGCTAAGTGTTATGTCCCTTATGTCCAAGAGTTGATGCAAAACCACTATCGAGCCGGGGGTCTCAATGGAGCAGCCTCTCTATTTCCACAGGGTAGAGCCGTAGAGGTAAGGCTGGCTACATCTTATCCTCCTCAGACCCCACCGTAGCTTTGCTATTGGTGGGATAAACTGAGTATGATGATGACATAAGTATTATACTAAAAAAATTTTATCTTCCACATTTCATTTTTTGGTAGATATGTTTTTTTTTTCTTTTTTGCTGACCATTTAGTTGTTTGTCACCCTGATCAACTTTTATTTTTTAAATGTTGTTCGCTGATGCAAAAATCTTGTACTTGTAGATTCGGAGAATGGTGATACATCTATTGACAAGTTTGGACGTTTATTGGTAAGTTTAATCTTTTGTGTTACTTGGTTCTAATACCGTCCTATAAATACATTACCATTACCATTGCAATTTCTAATATTTGGCAAGCCCCTTCCGTTTCGAACTCTATTACTAAGTATTAACTATGCTACCAACCTCTATAGTAATGGCTAGTTCGTTGTTGAAAATAAGATGGAGATTTGGAATTAGCTGTGGCTATTTTGACTCATCTACTTATGAATGGGTCAATTTGAACTGGGCTGGGTAGAAGGTCGAACAGTTCAAAACACACCCAAAATCTAATTTTAATGCATAAAATCTCCAAAGTCATTTTTTTTTCTAAAGTTAGATTATTATTATTATTATTATACAGTTTAAGATAACTTTTTACTCATAAATGAAACTAATCGTTAGTTGTTTTTAATGATTCTGGACACAAGTGTGTTACATCACCCCCTTGTGGTCAGATTAAAAAAAAGGTACTAGTTTTGACTGATTAGCTAAGCCGTCTATTTTGCCAAATGAGGATTGCGAATTGTTTAATTGGCTTCTTAAAGAATAATGTATTATTATCCTCATTATGTTGGTAGTTTCAATACATGTTCTCTTTATCCCTAGAATCTTTAATTCCCATAGCTTAGTTATTCAGTAATTGAGGAGGTCATACTAAATATACATATTTGACAATTTATAATCGGTTAGTCGGTTTTCACTGATAGAATTTTCCATCATCTAGTTTTTTGATGTCTGTAATGTGTAATGTGACCATGATGGCTGTACACTATTTTCCAGCTATCTTATAGTCCACATATATGCCAGACATTCTTACTTATATTGGTCAAAATATGGATTTGGTAGTGTCTTAGATGTTTAGGCCAACTTTATGAATGATTCATATTAGTTATTATAAGTTTTTCTATTCCAAGCTGGAAATCGCGATTGATGTTTTTTTTTAACTTTTGCACTAGGTTGAAGGAAAACATGACACTAACGGATATTTCTATCTATCCGAGAGTCTAAATGAAAATGATGACTGCACATTCTGGATTTCAAAGGACGAGCAGGATTCCATACATGGTTCACTGCAAGCCTTACCTGACATGCTTAATCATAATTCTGGTTAGTTGAGTCCCTTTAAATATTTTTCTTGGTCTTTTTCTTTTGCTTCTTCCATGCTTTTTTTCTTTTCTTTTTTTCCCTTCTTATTGTCAGTTAATAAATGGTGTTTGGCACCTTGGTTGGTATCATGACAAGCGCAGACCGAAACATACATGTGTGTGTGTGTATTAGATGTGGCAAGATGGGCAGGCTGGGCAACGGGCCAGAATGTGTTGGGTTGAATCTGGTTTTTTAGTATGTAGGGAAACTTGCCCGGGTGTGGTGACCCACACATACTTTTTTTTTTAAATAATTAACGTATCAACATGATGCGTATCTGGACTTTGGGTGACTCCTAGCGTGTTTGACATGGTTATTTTTAGCTTGCCTCCTCTACTGTAAATGTGTATCATGAAACATGAACTATAACTGATAATCAGTTTATAATTTCTTATGTAAAATCAGGTGGGCCTTTAAATTTGTACCGTGAACAGATGATGTGCTTACACTTTGGGAAGTCTAGTGGTGGGGATAGAGATCAGTGCATTAATCCCGAGGGTCTTGCAAGTTTTTTGGGATTCTTAGAATCACTCCCTACATCTAATGTCAAACAGAATCATGAATCTTTTGAGCGCGCCACTCCTAACAAAAGGTATCTATTTTATATTTTTCTGTTCTTGTTAGGGTTTTTTATTTTTTTTTTTCTGAACAAAATATGTTGATTGCATGCTGATGCTGGGTTCTAACCCTGCATTTCTCGCATGCAAAAACGTTGTAAAATTGATGCTCTTTTTGTTTTGACACGATTACCTAATCTTTTTAACAGTTTGTGGTTGATAATATGTTTTTTAAATAACTCTTATAGGTATATACTGAAAAAAAGATTTGATCGTGGATCATATGGAGAAGTTTGGATGGCTTTTCATTGTAATCATCTCCAACAAAGCAACGGTTCAGAACAGAGTGTGAAGAACAAATACCAATTTCATAGCACTCATCTTGGCACTGTAAATGGAACTTCTGGTCCTGCCAATGATAACATGTTCATTCTGAAGCGTATAATGGTAATCCAGTTAACTTTTATTGGAATTATTCGTTTTATGATTATGTACATCATTTGTAGCAAAATCCTTTCACACTTATTCTAGTATGTATAGATCACATAGTTGTCAAAGCGACTAGGCGCACTCAAGGCGCATAGGCCGAGACCGGAGCCTAGGCGCAAGGCGCATAAAAAACGAGGGCTTTTTATAATTAGGCGCATTCTATAAATACATTTTTTAGGGATTTTAGAGATGTTTTAGGCTTGTTTAGGGCTACATTAGGATGTTTTAGGGTTGTTTAGGACTTGTTCATAACTCATTTAGGATGTTTTAGAGGTTTAGGCAACTTTTAGCCTGAATTTGGCCGGAAATCAGCCTGAAAGCAACCCCGATAGTGCGCCTCAGTGCCTAGGCGCGCGCCTCACTGGGCGCAACGCACTTGGTGCGCCTGGTTGCGCCTTGCGCCTTGCGCCTAGATGCGCTTTTGACAACTATGATAGATCATAGTCCAAAAAGATAGCTAATGCTCAAGATGTCGGTCAGTGATATTTTGGGCTAGCGTTCTACATAGAGGTGGTACTTCCCAGCCGTTTACTTAAGAAAGATTAAATTTGGGTTATGCTTTCTCCATAACGGATCAAATAAAAAAAAGTTGGCTAAAAGGGATGTGTCAAATGGGTTGAATGTAGTGGTGTTCACTATGTTAACAAAGCTGTATTATCCAAGTGGACAATTTGGATTGAACTGTTTGGTTTGGATTCTTGAATCCGAATTATTAGTTTGGATTTCGGTTGGTTTTGGTTAGTCTTGTAATCTCTTTTTAATATATTAACCTATGATTTATATATGCCTAATAGTATTCAGTAAATTTTTACTATATCCTCCTATTTACTCATTAGTGAATGGGTGATTCTGACCCTCCTACATCGAGTCTCAAACTTTTCCCCTCATTTTACCCTATAATTTTGCAAACCCTCTTGGAAAAGTATCTATAAAAATAGAAGAAAAATGGCTATATATGCTTGTGGGTCGGCCCAACCTGTTTATGCGCATACTGTACTTTCACACATATCTAAATAATACGATCTGCACCCTTTCTACAATTTTATCTTTTTCTATTGCATGCTTTTGTGGTTTCATAATTGATGGAATGTCATAAACTGACAACAGGTAGAGAAGGGTAACACAGTTTACTTAAGCGGTATACGAGAGAAGTATTTTGGTGAACTTTTTCTGAACGCCTCTTCAAATTTGGGTGGTTCATTATCAGTAGAGGATTCATACCCATACCCTTACCCACACCCTTATAATTTGCTAAGGATGAATGAATCAGTTACTCCAGAATATATACCCTCAAGAAAGAATAGACAGACACAGGTCACTTATGAAGAAGGGCTGAAGCATATTGCAAGATATATCGAGTCTTTTGAGTCAAAGTCTAATGAGATATGGCTTGTATTTCGCCATGAAGGTAGTTCTTTGTCAAAACTTTTGTATACAGCAGACGATATTGGAAGTAGTGATGACACAACAAATGAAAATGATGATCACATTAAACATGTTCGTATACTGCATCCATCAAAATGGTGGCGTTGGTTGAAGACCACAGAAGCGGGCCAAGAGGAAATGAAAAATCTTATATGGCAGTTGGTATGTTTGCTAATTATTGTTGAAGATTTTTAATTAATTTAGGTTGCATTTTCTCTCTTAAGGGGTCAAAACACAAAATTCAAACAGGTGTAATAAAAAATTGCTTAACAAGAAGCAATTCTATTGGGCCGAATGGGTTGACAGCCGCAACAAGTGCTGTTTAATGCGTAAAACCTCCTACATTTAAAAAAAATTGGATTTTTGCTGAAATAAGTTAGCTATTTTTATCGTATATGTCTCACTAGTTATTTGCATAAAAATTAACGCTTTGGACAAAAGATGTTTCTTGTAAACCCAACCTGGCATGTACACACATTACCAGTGTTGATCAAATCCCATTTAGCGATCCCTATGTATCATTTATAGCTTATGCTAATAAAACATACATGCTTAAAAGGCGCCTTGAGGTCCTATAATGCGGTTGGCGTGTTTGCTAATTGTTGTTTTCAAAAAAGTTGGAATGTTGTTCATAATTGTTTTTAATTATATTTGACGTTCTAATTATCTATATAAACTTACACTTTGGCCAAAGTATTTCAGGTCAACGTAACCCAACCAGACAAAAAATGCATGTTTTGATCCAAACCCATTTTGCCTCTAGGTCTTACTCGTAGTCTAAGGTGATTAATTCACATTGTTAAAAACAGAACTATATAATTTTATGCTCTATCTTTTCCTTGAAATTTTGAAGGTGTGTTTTGTAATCTGCAAGTTATTATTTAATCGTTGTGTCTAGGTTTTAGCTGGTGCTTTCTAAATTATTTACTGATCTAACATTTTATACTTTTTCTTGTTTTTCGTCAGTTGTTGGCACTTAAAGCTTGTCATGACCGTAACATCACCCACAGGGATATTAAACCTGGTGAGAACATCTTCTAACGAAAAGTGCAACTAATATTGTGTTTCTTGATTTCATCTGTCAAAGCATTTCCTTTTTCCTTTTCATTTGTTGCACATAACTTCTAATTTATATTTTTTTTAAACCTGAATTATCGTTTTGATAATTGTGTATCTTCAGCTTGGAGTTTTCATCGTGCTATTACATCTTATGGTTTTTGTTTCTTTTAGTGTATGTTCTGAATTGGAATGCTTTGTTCTTTTTTGTTTTTTGCAAGAGAATATGATCGTTTGCTTTGAGGATCGTGAATCTGGCAGATGCTTAAAAGGAAGCCCTAGTGGAAATGAAACTTATATCACTAAAATGTATTTCACAGTTATTTATATTCTTATATGTTGACTGTGACCCATGGTATATGATGTTTATGATCTAATCATTTGTTCTTTGTCCTTGTGGTCACCAGGCGCATAATTGACTTTGGTAGCGCAATGGATGAATTTACCATAAAGCATTTATATGGGGCTGCTGGACCTTCTAGGTATTCTTATTTTATAGTTTGTTGCTTTTGTGATGTTTTACTTTTAAAAGCATGATGCTATGAAGTTATCCCAGTTTTGCCATATGAATTTTTTTGAAGAGAGTTTGTAGTCTTCTTTGTTAGGTTTCTCCCTT
>JAQQBG010000627.1:22500-25000 GCA_032199755.1 Ambrosia artemisiifolia
CGAACACAGATGTAGGCTAAGTAAATCAACGAGCAGTCTTGGTCCTATTGAAAATGCCAGCGAAAGTAAAGATCCGAATATAAATGATACGGATAAAAACAGTCAGGGTTGGGGTGGTCATGACAATTACAGTAATGTTGATCTTTTTTTTGGCGTCAAGGACATTCGTAATTTCATCTCTGATGATACTTTTTTAGTGAAAGATAGTAATGGGGACATTTATTCTATATATTTTGATATTGAAAATCATATTTTTGAGATTGACAATGATCATCCTGAACTAGAAAGTTCTTTTTATCGGAATTCTAGTTATCTCAATAATGGATCTAAGAGTAAGAATCCCGAACACGATCCTTACATGAATGATACTCAGTATACTTGGAATAATCACATTAATAGTTGCATTGACAGTTATCTTCAGTCTCAAATCTGTATTGATAGTTACATTGTAAGTGGTAGTGACAATTCCAGTAACAATTACATTTCTAGTTCCATTTGTGGTGAAAGTGGAAATAGTAGTAAAAACGCGGATGCCAGAACGATTGATCAAATTATACGAGAAAGTTATACTGATCTGGATGTCACTCAAAAATACAAGCATTTGTGGGTTCAATGCGAAAATTGTTATGGATTAAATTATAAGAAATTTTTTAAATCAAAAATGAATCTTTGTGAACAATGTGGATATCATTTGAAAATGAGTAGTTCAGATAGAATCGAACTTTCGATCGATCCGGGTACTTGGGAGCCTATGGATGAAGACATGGTCTCTCTGGATCCCATTGGATTTCATTCGGAGGAGGAGCCTTATAAAAATCGTATCGATTCTTATCAAAGAAAGACAGGATTAACCGAGGCTGTTCAAACAGGCATAGGGCAACTAGACGGTATTAACGTAGCAATTGCGGTTATGGATTTTCAGTTTATGGGGGGTAGTATGGGATCCGTAGTCGGGGAGAAAATTACCCGTTTGATTGAATACGCTACTAAAGAATTTCTACCTCTTATTATAGTATGTGCTTCCGGAGGGGCACGCATGCAAGAAGGAAGTTTGAGCTTGATGCAAATGGCTAAAATATCTTCTGCTTTACATGATTATCAATCCAATAAAAAGTTATTCTATGTGCCAATCCTTACATCTCCTACTACCGGTGGGGTGACAGCTAGTTTTGGTATGTTGGGGGATATCATTATTGCTGAACCCAATGCCTACATTGCCTTTGCGGGTAAAAGAGTAATCGAACAAACATTAAATAAAAAAGTACCCGACGGTTCACAAGCGGCTGAGTATTTATTCCAGAAGGGCTTATTCGATCTAATCGTACCACGTAATCCTTTAAAAAGCGTTCTGAGTGAGTTATTTCAACTCCACACTTTCTTTCCTTTGAATCAAAATTAAAACATTAAGTTCAATTATTTTGAGCAAACAAGTAATTAGTTTATCGGAATCCAAGTAAAAATTAGACGAATGGGGTTTTCTTTGTTGACATAAGATCTAATTGTATAAAGAATCAAAAGTCACAGAAAATAGAAAATCTGTCCCCTTTTATATATTCCCGATTATTGATCAAGAAGCCTCTATTAACATAACAAGATAAAAGATGAAATTCTTATAACAAATAAAAAGAAATATCTTCTTCTCGTCATATATAAGAAAACTCTATAAAATATAGAATTTTTTATCTTTCTATATCTTACGATAATCCTATTTTGACTAAGAATCCCTGCTGGATGGGATTCTAACAAACCCTTCAATTCAATATAAATAGAATCTAAATAAATAAGTAGAATCTAATTCATTTTTAAGAAACTTTTTGCTTAATAAATGAAATTCGAAGACAAGAGCAAAAAATGAAGAAAATAATATCTTATCCATATCCTTTCAAATCCTTCATGTAGAAAGAGAAAAAACTACATTATATACTCACTTAGATAGATACTTATATCTATTTAAGTAATAATCATTTAAGTAATAATAATTCCAATTTAGAATTCTCAAATTATAATAAGTAAGATATCCTTATATATATAATAAGATATATAATAAGATATCTTTATATTATCAATAATAAATAGAAAAAAAATCTAAATAATAATAACAGGTACAAATAGTAAATCGAGGTACCCATTCTATGACAACTCTTAACTTTCCCTCTGTTTTGGTCCCTTTAGTAGGCCTAGTATTTCCGGCAATCGCAATGGCTTCTTTATTTCTTCATGTTCAAAAAAATAAGATTGTTTAGAGCCGATGGCACAAAATCTCATCTATTTTTTTTTTTTCAATTGACGTTTGTATCATAATACAACACAGATATCCATTTAGCAAAATATGGTATAAATTGGTATAAGCGGCTTCCGCCGAAAAATTCTTATGTCTCCAGAAAATTCTATGTTCTAGCTATTTTCAAATAGACCCGAATCGGCGGATGGCGGAACTGTAACGTGGGTCTATCTATATGTATGTGGCTATCTTTAGTGAGATCATACGAAGGGTATGTTA
>JAQQBG010000627.1:30000-32002 GCA_032199755.1 Ambrosia artemisiifolia
ATACTGGTAATAATATCAGCAAAAGAACGTTCTCCTGTGCTTCCAGACATGCCGAGCTCCACATATTCTTGTACAGTCAAAAGGGGATCGATTCCGTAAAAGATTGGATCAGTAAATGTAAATTCACTGAAAAAAATCTTTGTGAGATCGTCAATATTGTACCGAGGGCGTCTTTAGAGTATACCGAATCAGTATAGCTATCCTTCTTCTGACACAGCAATGCACTTTCAATCAGTATTGGAAAGAGGTGCTAAAAAATATCTTTCTTCCTTTACTTGTTATTTGTCGATGTAAAATAATGTCCCATTCAATAGAAAATTATTGAATTGAAAATAAGAAATTTCTCGCCATTATGAGTTTAGGGCTATAAACTAAGGATCAGGTAAAATGTGAATCTGATAAGTTAGTTTCTAATAATTCATGAAATTGATTAGAATATTGCCGCAATTGTAAGTAGATTTTAGATCTTTGTTATTCATAGTTGTATAAGCGCTTTTTGTTGGAATATTTTTTTATCTTTTAAGAAATTGGTTAGTCGTCCAGTAACAAGTAAGAATAGGAAAATTGATTCGATAAACGAAAAAGAACAACGAATGAAATAATTGGAATCACTAATGCATGCATTGTTGTATTAGATCGAAATATGAAGGTTCTTTGTTGACCTAACTATGACCTAACTACAAAGAGGCAGATTTCTAATATGGAAAGATACAAAATAGAACTTCTAAAGCAAAAGATAATAGAAATGACTAGTCTTAGAATATAGTTGAACCAAAACACCTATTTTTTTTCTTCGGGTGATCGTGTGATAACTTTTTGTTCTCATTCATTCAAGATATTATATGAGTGAACCTATTACGGAATCTAATTAGTTAAAAAGAAAGTAAATTTTTGATAAGATTACTGTTCGCTCTAAAATATAAAATAGATTCGAAAAAAAAAATGATCAAAATAGGAATAATTTTATAATTTGATTCCATAATGATTCGAAAAGAGTTTCATTTTAAAACGAAATTACACGACCCAATGTTTATTATTCGTTTATAAGTTGAGTTGAAAAATGATCCAAGAATGCATTCGCTGATTGCAAACGCGGTATGCGTAGATGTTACAGATGATTAATCAATTTCTTTTTTATAAAGTTGTGACTTTATCCTTGTTAGTGCTGTCTATAATGATATCTGAATCAAAAACTTGCAATTGGTATTTTTGTTTCTCTCCTATTTTGTAAAAAAGGAAACTCAGGTAAGTGCTTTTTTTATAAACATATGTATAAAAAGAACATATTTCATTTAGCTCCTTGATGCCTATCATAACTAGTTATTTCGGTTTTTTACTAGCGGCTTTAACTATAACCTCAGCTCTCTTTATTGGTCTGAGCAAGATACGACTTATTTGAAATGAATTGCACAATTCATAAAAGGAAATCTTTTCGCGAACTTCTGTGTATTTCTAGTTACTTATCGTGTCAATTACCAATTCTTGATCATTGAGATTCATGGTAATTCGGATTAATATTTAGGTATAGATATTACCTCTTTTTCTCCTTTCAAACAAATTGAAATGATTGAAGTTTTTCTATTTGGAATCGTGTTAGGTCTAATTCCTATTACTTTGGCTGGATTATTTGTAACTGCATATTTACAATACAGGCGTGGCGATCAGTTGGACCTTTGATTAATTAAAATCTCTTTTTTTGATTGACCTCCTCCTTTCTTTAATATCCAGGAGGTCAAATTAAGATTGCTGTTCCAGTTCCAGTTAGTGTTTCAGTCGAATTCGATCGAAGAAGATCCGAATCACGCTCTGTAGGATTTGAACCTACGACATCGGGTTTTGGAGACCCGCGTTCTACCGAACTGAACTAAGAGCGTTTTCTTATCATAAAAGAGAAGACTGTAAAGAAAAGGATTGGTCCCAATACATCTTGTATGCATACTATATAGTATCATAAGAATGAAAGATTCTATATGATATGTCCAATGTGAGTTGATCTCAAAAA
>JAQQBG010000628.1:0-31981 GCA_032199755.1 Ambrosia artemisiifolia
TTTATTGTTTCTTTCCGAACTTGTTGCGGCTGTTGTTGATCTCGACTGTTGTTGCAGGGCTTCCGGTGGTTGGCGAGCGGATGGCACGACATGTCTGGGCAACAAAGACCTATCTGTATGGGAATCGCCGCTCAGATAGGTCCTTGTTGCCCGGACTCGTGGAGCGGGGTGGCTCCGCTAGGGGGCGCCACCCGTCGCGACGATGGTGGGCGTCCCCGGCGTGGCGGGCGTGGTGGCGGGCGTGGCGGAGTGGTGCACCCTCCTCAGGAGGACGCCGCGGGGCCCGCGCAGGCACGGCGGCAGCGGGGCCCTCTTGAGGCGCAGGAACTCGACGAAGTCCCTCGTCACCCTGCCGGCCAGAGACACCATCCCTCACACCGAGTACCGAGTCGCACGGCAGGCCACGGAGGCCGAGAGCCTCGACCTCATGCTTCAATCCAGGAGTATCGCAGTGAAGGCGGCCACAACTCTGGGCATGTTTCGACCTCCAGAGTCGTTAAATAGTGCTCGAATCGGGCGTATGACCCCATCAATGGATTGCTCTGAGAATAAGGAATCCATTGATACGCTCGATTCGAGCACTATTTAACGACTCTGGAGGTGAAAACATGCCCAGAGTTGTGGCCGCCTTTCCCGGTTTCTGGCCCACTGTGCTACGTGGGTGGCAACTTGCATGATAGGTCTTTGTTTGCCGGAATACGTGTGTCGCCTGGGAGCACTCACTTGAGCTGGGTGACGCCGCCACCGAAGATCTCCTCCATGGTGGCCAGCTCGGCGGGCACCACGTCCTGCGCCCAGCGCTGCCTGGTGCTGTTGCGGGGCGGCCGCCAGCGCGCCGGGTCGCCGATGGGGATGCTGCGGCCGAAGGCGTGCACGCGCCGCGGACGGCCCCTCGGCGCGGAGGTCGGCGCGCACGGCCGCGCGCACGCGGGCCACGTTGGACTGCTGCACGGACCAGACACGGAATACACTACGAACTTAGCGGTGTACTCAGTACATTCTCTTTTCAGTGTACTCATTACACTCGCTTCACATTGAGTACGGAGAGTATACTATCTTCACAGACTCAATAAGTACTCACTATCTTTACAGTCAACTCAGTGACTACACTATCTTTACAGTGACTCAGTACACTGTCTTTGTACAATGTACTCAGTGAGTACACTGTTTTCACAGTCGACTGTCGACTCAATGAGTACAGTCTTTAAAGTCATCTAAGTACACTCCCCTCAGAGTGTACGCATCTAAGTCTTACACTGCCATCAGTGTGTACCCATAAGTACACTCTGCGAGCAGCTTGTGCTGACCTGCGGCGCGTGCGTGTCGACGGCGACGGTGTCGGGCACGCAGACCATCTCCTTGGCGTTGACGGCGAGCGAGCGCGCGGCGGGGCCCTCCAGGTTGATGTCGAACAGCTTGCGTACGTCGTCGCACGTCAGCGAGCTGCGCGGCTGCTGCTGCTCCTGCTCCAGCGGCGTGCTCAGCTGCTGCATCCACTGGCACAGCTCCGCGACCACCTGCAGCGAGGACCCGGGTTCAAAACTACCACCATTTCTCTTCTCGCCCTTTTTTTAAAGTATAAAATTTGCTTTGAAGCTTTGAAGCATGGCGTTGCTGAGCATTGTCCGCTAGCGGACATTCCCTGATAATCTCTCTTCCTTGCCGACAGCGACACGGCGCATCCCGGCAACAAAGACCTATCTGAACAGTCATTGCCGCACAGATAGGTCTTTGTCGCCGGGACACGTCGGACAGGTGTCTACCTGGGTTAGGTGTCACATGGTCATGCCCGCTAGCGGCCAGCTCCCTCAAGACACGCCCTCCGCGGCGAGCGGCCACGCCGGGGACCTCTTTATCTGCAACGACACGTCGCGGATCACCTAACAGGCCAGGACGACGCGCCCGGGCACAAGGACCTATCTGTGTAGCCATTGCCGCACAGATAGGGCCTTGTTGGCCCGGACACGCAGAGTGGGCCAGAGACCGGTGCAGGCGGCCAAAACTCTGGGCATGTTTCCACCTCCAGAATCGTTAAATAGTGCTCGAATCGAGCGTATGACCCCATCAATGGATTCCTTATTCTCAGAGCAATCCATTGATGGGGCTACACGCTCGATTCGAGCACTATTTAACGACTCTAGAGGCCAAAACATGCCCAGAGTTTTGGCCGCCTTCACCGGTTTCTAGCCCACTGTGACACGTCGACTTGACAGTGCACATGGGCGCACCCAGCAACAAGGACCTATCTGTATAGCCATTGCCGCACAGATAGGCGTTTCTCGGCGCGCACCTGGTCGGCCGCGGTGTCCGTGAGCACGTCGTCGGGCTGCGGCCGCCAGGCGGGCTTGAAGTTGGCCTTGTCGGAGCGGCGCAGGAAGCGCAGGTACGAGGACGGGTCCTCCAGCACGACGGGGCGCTTGTCGCCGGGCCTGCGCAGAGAGAAGGACATGTCCGGGCAACAAGGACCTATCTGTGCGGCAAGTCCTGTACAGATAGGTCTTTGCTGCCGCGAGGCATGATGTGCACTGTGAGCCTGGGCGGTCAGCGCCTGCGAGGTAGGCAACGCGGGCAGTGCGTGACACGGCAGCGCGGCGGGCTGGCCTACCCGCCCACCGTCAGGCGGACTGGCGGGATCGTTGCACAGCGCGGGACAAAACTCTGGGCACGTTTCGAATAGTGCTCGAATCGAGCGTATGACCCCATCAATGAATTCCTTGATCTCAGAGCAATCCATTGATGGGGTCATAAGCTCCATTCGAGCACTATTAACGACTCTGGAGGTCGAAACATGCCCACAGTTTTGGCCGCCTTCACCGGTTTCTGGCATATCCACTGCGCGCTGAGCTCACCTGCGCGGCTTGCTGTGCGCCGAGGAGGGCGGCTGCGCGCTCAGGGAGAAGCCGAAGTCCGAGAAGGACACCCTGCGCGACGCCCTGGACAGCGAGGCGGCGTCGCCGGGCCGGTGCGAGGCCAGGGTGGGCCGGGACGCGGCGGAGGTGGCGGCGGAGGACGCGTCTAGGGACGCGCGCTTGGCGGGAGCTGGCACCCACAGTAGGGTCGCTCTGGACAAGCAACCAAACCCATCTCCGTTCAAGTACTTCATCCGAGATTTTAACATTCTTTTGAGAAAGAAGAAGCTTCACACCATGTCACTTTATGAACATTTTTTTAGAAACGGTCACAGGTTTTTGTTCATGCGAAATTTTTCGCTCTAATTTACTACTACTGTACACTACTGTAAACTATGTCAATTTGTAGGAATTTCTTATAAAATTGAACAAAAAATTCGTGTGCACATAAAATTGTGACCGCGTTCGTACAAAAAAATTTACAACTACATTCAGGGTGCTAATTATTATTAAACGATTATTACGTTGTAATTTTTGTTTATGTGCCTCAGCAAACTTTGGTAGATGTGTTGTATAAATCAACTACTTTGTTACTCACTTGGAATTTCACAGCTCGAAGAGCCGTTCCATACAAACAAGGCGGCTTGCGCAGCGTTAGTTCAAATAAGCCTACACAACTAAAATTCTAACTGTCTTGAAAAAGAATCTGTTTGTTTCTTTGTTGCAGTTGTTTTATTTTTAGTATTATAGTATCATTTAAGAGTGTTTGGAATCTGCTCACCATGATCGACACCGTGGACCTGCTGGCCTGCTTGAGGCCGAGGCCGCTGGGCAGGAGTTGCGCCCCAAGGCTGGACGCCGTCGCGGGCAGGCACTCCCTCATCATCTTGGCCTCGGCGTGCGCCCGCTGCCGACCCAGAGAACCATCATCAAAGACCTATCTGTGCGGCAATGGCTATACAGATAAGTCTTTGTTGCCGGGACGCGTCGACGTGACAGTGCGCATCCCGGCAACAAACTCTCATCTGTACAGTAATTGCAGCACAGATAGGTCCGTGTAGCCGTGGACGCGGTGCGGGACCTCCATCCGGACGCGCTGCTCCATCTTCTGCAGGCGCTCGTCCCACCACAGCTTCCAGTCAATGTCGGACACGTTGGGGGACAGGAGGGACAGGGGCGTGGCCACGCCGGGCCCGGGCACCACGGCGACCTGTCCGTGCATCAAAGGCGTAACTGTTTAGTCATCGCCGTACAGATACGCCTTTGTTGCACGGACACGTCGACGGCGGACCTCGTCCGCGGTGAAGCCCTCCTGCAGGCAGGCGCTGAGGGCACGCGACAGCCCGCGCCGCGGCGAGGTCCGCGAGGCCGGCGACAGCAGGCTCTGGGACGGGCGCCGCAGTGGCGCCACCGGCAGGCTCAGGTCGTCGTCGTCCTCCTCCCGGCCAGCCACCTGGGGAAGCAGCCGGTGCAGCGGCAAAGACCTATCGGTATAGTCGTTGCCGCACGGATAGGTCTTTGTTGCCCGGACACGTCGAGCGGTGTACCTGCTGCAGGGACGGGGAGGTGGTGGGGATGAACACGGACAGCTTGCGGTCGGAGGTCGGGGCTTTGACCTCCTGCATCTCGGAGCTCTGCCAGGGCAATCGGGTTGTGATTGAGGTGTGAGGCCGGCTCCAGTGTCAAACCGCGACGAACCGCGACGAACCGCGCCGAACCGCAAGCCGCGCACAGTGGGCCGACCAAAACTCAGGGCATGTTTCGACCTCCAGGGTCGTTAAATAGTGCTCGAATCGAGCGTATGACCCCATCAATGGATTCCTTGTTCTGAAAGCAATCCGTTGATGGGGTCATACGCTCGGTTCGAGCACTATTTAACGACTCTGGAGGTCGAAACATGACCAGTGTTTGGGCCGCCTGCGCCGGTTTCTGGCCCACTGTGCGTCGGTTACCTGGCAGGTCTGGCAGGGCGAGACGCACTCCGAGGGGCTGGCGGCCTCCCCCATGGAGGCCGTCGATGTCGGCGGCGTGGCGGCCAGGTCGCCGTCGGGGGCGGGGGCGTAGGACGGCGCGGCGGAGGGGGTTGGGGGTGTGTCGCCGCCGACGGGGACCTCCTCCAAGGCGAACAGGGACGCCATCTCCCCCGGGAGGAACAGCGCGGACCGGCCAGCACCGGAGGCCTTCACGGAGGCGTTGACGGAGACGAGACGCACCGCAGTGGGCCAGAAGACCAGTGTTGGCGGCCAAAACTCTGGCACGTTTTCAACCCCAGAGAAGTGCTCGAATCGAGCGTATGACTCCATTCTATGGATTCCCCCAGAGTTTTGGCCGTCGAAACCAGTCTTCTGTCGCACTGGGCGCACTTGACGAGGCTACATGTATAGTCATTGTCGCACAGATGGGTCTTTGCTGAACGCACTCACCGCTCGCGAGGCCGGGCCGGGGCCGGTCTGCCTGAACGCCCGCCACCTGGATGTCCTCCACGACCTCGAACGAGATGTTGGAGTGGGCGTCCGGCGCGCCCTGCCAATGCCGGTGGAATTCGTAGGGTTGAGGGTTTCAATCGAACCCGCTCACAGTGGGCCAGAAGGACCGGTGTCGGCGGCCAAGACTCTGGGCATGTTTGTACCTCCAGAGTCGATAAATACATCCGAGTCAAGCGTTGGACCCCGCCAATGGCTTGCTCTTTGAATGAGGAATTCATTCATGGGGTCATACGCTCGATTCGAGCACTGCTCAACGACTCTGGCGACCAAAACATGCCCAGAGGTTTGGCCGCCGACACCGGTCTTCTGCCCCACTGTGCCCTCCAGCGGGGGATGAAGAAGTGCGAGGGCATTCGACGCGTGTCCGGGCAACAAAGACCTATCTGTATAGGCAGTGCCGCACAGATAGGTCCTCGTTGCCCGGACTCGTCGGCATGCTCACCGCCGGCAGCACGTCCGCCAGCACGGGGGGCCTGCCCGTGGTCACGACGTCCATCAGCTCCAGCGACGTGATGCCCGACTGGATGCTGCTTGTTGATGCGGGTATCAAGCTGGCCCCGCTCGCCTCAGTGGACCGCGCAGGTGGCCGCAGCAGCCCGTCGGAGCCCCCACGCGGGGGCTGCGGGGGTGGCGGGGGCGGTCGGGGCGGCCCCAGCACCCGCACCTGCAGCGGCCTCGCCCGGCGGTGCGTTGGGGGCAGCGCGAGCCACAGCGTCCACTGTCCGACTTGCATCCGGTTCCAGCTCCTTCCAAACAAAAAAAAAAAAAAAAAAAAAAAAAAAAAAAAAAAGACCAGAAATTAAATTTTAGAGTGTTAAAAAAATAGTGATCAATGAGAAATTGGAACTTGTTTTCTCTGGTCGTTGCCTTACCGCGGCTGGGTTGTCGACGCTGCCGGAACCGGAGGCCGACATCGCCTCGTCCGCATTCTGTGGCCGTGCGTTCGCTTCCGGGGCCGCCTCCGGTGGCGCTTCCTCGCCCGGTCCGGTGTCGTTCGCCGTTTCCGGGCCGTTCCCCGCCGCCGAGTTGGAATTGGCCGAGCCCGGGCGAGGCATGGCGGTGGCGTGGCGGCGTCTCCGGGGCCTCCGGAACGCGGCGAGGACGCCGATGGAAAAAGAGGGCGCTAGGGCGCTGCGACGTGTCCGGGCAACAAAGACCTATCTGTATAGCTATTGCCGCACCGATGGGTCTTTGTTGCCCGCACACGTGGACCGTGGGGGCGTGGCGGGGCGTGAGACAGCCACACCCACGTGTCGGGGCAACAAAGGCCTATCTGTATAGTAATTGCCGCACAGATGGGTCTTTGTTGCACGCACACGTGGACTGTGGGGTGGGGGCGTGGCGGGGCGTGAGACAGCCACACCACGTGTCGGGGCAACAAAGACCTATCTGTATAGTAATTGCCGCACAGATGGGTCTTTGTTGCACGCACACGTGGACTGTGGGGTGGGGGCGTGGCGGGGCGTGAGACAGCCACACCACGTGTCGGGGCAACAAAGGCCTATCTGTATAGTAATTGCCGCACAGATGGGTCTATGTTGCCCCATGCACAACGGGAAAAAGATTAGAAATATCTCAAAGGAACACCAGTTCCATGCCCGAAATTATAAAAATGGCTCATCTCAGCTGCTACAACAAAACTAAACATCTCTGGTCCACTAAAAAACAGCTGAAAGTTTTTTTTTCATGTATTTTCAGACATACATATCAAAACGATCAGCGTTTTCGGGTCATCATTTTGATTCCTATTTCTCGAAATCAATAAAAATGACCTTTTTCGAAGCATGGAAACCCCTCGGCAGAGTGGTTTTGGTTTTCTGACAGAAGCGCGTAAGTCCATCGGTCCACCTCCTCACCTCTCACCTGTCATTAGGCGGCCAGAGGTGAGGAGGTGGACCGATGGACTTACGCGCTTCTGTCAGAAAACCACTGTTTTATCAGCGGTGATGTAAGCGCGGTTTGTCTTCGACACGTGGGAGATAAGCAATCCCTGTCAGGTGTCTCTTGAAGTGAAACACGAATCAGGACGTTTCCCTCTCAAAGTTGCTGATAAAATGTAGCAGGTGTGAACGGTCGAAGGTGGAACCTGGATCCTGCTCAGGCGTACGATGGGTTGCCTACCACAAGGCGATCCTCGCGAACCCGCGCGACGTGTCCGTGCAACAAAGGCGAATCTGTGTGGACATTGCCATATAGGTACGCCTTTGTTGCATGGACACGTCGCGCGTGTCGCGGCCGAGGACATCAGCGGCCCTGTGGGTCACCCCAATATTTTTCCAGTGGTTTTTCCTAAGTGAAATTGTCGCTTCGCGATGGATGATGCATTGATGAAGAGGTGCTCTCAGTGTCAGCGACATCAAATCGACACTTTCAGGCAACAAATGCCTATCTGTATAGGAATTGCCATACAGACAGGCGTTTGTGGCGTGGAGGTGTCGAAGGAGAGTCCTGGACTCTAATATCAAGGAGCAGCGCAGGACGTACCTGTCAGACCTCGCCGAGGCCGTTGCTCTCCTTAATTAAACCCCAACATTTTTGCCACGGCACGCATTGGTACACCAAACACGGACTTGAGTTGTTCTATTACTTGTTTACAATGAGCACGGAGGAATTTTGAGCGAAAAAAAAGGTGTTCCAAACATGGTAAGGTGAGTTGTAAACACTAGCCAGCCGCCATGTTCCCTCAAAGCAAGGGTGCTTCTGGTTGCTAGGCGACCCTACCCCCAATATATCTTGTTTTCCCTTTGACGCATTCAAAAGGTACACAAGACATACATTTCAAATTCTTTTATTTAAACTTTCCAAAATGCAAAATTTATCACATGAAAGCAGCATGATACAAACAGGATGAAGACAGTCACAAATAGAAAGCTTTAAATGTTTCAGCTGCTGAAATCAATTCAAACAGATAAGAAAGCTGCCCACTTTGCTGACATGGCTCATATTTGGAAAAAAATCAATCCTAAGATCAGCTCATGATCCATTGTGTTTCGTTTCTTTCAAGCATCATTTCTATGCATTATAGGTAGCCAAATTAATGAATACCATATAAAACTAACATTAATATTCAGCAAGGAATATAAACGATTCACATAAACCATTCCACGAATGAATATTAAAGAAAGGATTTGAAATATAAACCCTGTCAATCCTCAGAATTCAATCTCTTGAGGGAAGCAAATGGTGGCTATAATATATTTACTCATAAATCAATAACCATTAAAAAATTAACAAGAGACCTAGAAAACTACAATATATACAGTTTAAGATTTGAAAATTGATTCACCCAATGTATGTTGTAATCAAGTGTCATAAAATTACTGTATCTCATGAGATGGTATTTGTGCTCCACTTACTCAATACATTGACATATCACAATGAATTTTTCACACTTGCTTCATACTGAAAATCCATATTGTGAAAGGACATCACACAATTTGATCTTAAGGGGAATTGCTCATAGTCTATGCCATATTTCAAGGTCGAACATTAACAACAAGAACCCTGACTAAATAACTATTTTCTAAACTCTAAGGTATTCCGGAGCCAAAAAAATAAATGTACTTTGATACCAAGGCACTTTTATAGCATTTTGTCTCATTAGACAGCTATAACATACCCATTAAAATAATTGAGCTGGACCAGATAAGTATCAAACATACATTGCCACCAACACCAGCATACTGTAGTTAAGACAAACAATCAACTGTAGTCAGAGAGATACGTATTATGAAAGGCAGTTCATGAAGGTGTTTGTTTGTACTTCTGTTCTAACACTAGCACAACTATCAACACCAACAATCAAAAATGTCAAGCAAATTACAAAGAATGATCACATAGTATATTCAGCATAAAAAATGACAACTTGCTTTTAACCAGTCTTAACAATTTGTGCACACTGGGAAAATTATTATTTTTAAAATTTATCAATCAACACACAGCACAAAGAGATACCTCACGTGTTTGCGTATAAAATTTAAGAGCAAACCTGTAATAAAAATGACATGTGTAGGAATTGAGTAAAGCTAAATATAACACAGAAATGATAGGACTAGTATATTATATTTAAGTCTAAACATCATAAGACCACAAAGTTCTGCATAAATTGGTGGCACTTGAATCAGAGAAGGCACCACGGCATGTCATCTATCACCACATAAAGATAGAAAAGAAACGAAAAACAGAAAATAATAGCCATAAACAGCAAATAGATATCAGTCAGAGGAACATAAACTGAAACTTCCAAACAACTGCTAAAAGGACAGGAATGTCTACCACGTAATATTTTTAGATCATTAAACAGCTACTAAGTACATACCTGAGGTGAATAAATCTTTTATCCTGTTATAGTAACCCTAATGAAAATGGCCTCAAGAATTAAAAGTTGATAAGATGCCCAGAAACAATACCAACTTGAAGTCACTATCTATTCTATTTTTAGGGATGGATTGATTTAACAAAAACATAAAGGCAGCAGCAATAAGAATAAGAGAAAAATGACAATAGGAAGATTTCACATTTTCATACATTGACACATTAAAGAAAATTATTGAACACTAGGCCACCTCTAAAGATGTCAACTGTTTCCAGAATAAGAATATGATGAAGGTAATTATGTCACAACCTGAAGCTCATTCGGTTTACATTAAGTAGGGTGAATGACAGCTATCACAGACTATAAAAGATGGTACAGTAATTACCACTCTTACACAAATTAATTTAGCCAGGTGGCAACCAGATATGTAGACAGTCTGCAATGCAGTCTTGAGCAAAACACAGAGGTTTTGATTACGTATACAATCACTGCGATCAGACTTCATTGACATGAGTATAGAGAGAAGAAATCCTACGTATTTCACTTCTTACCAATGTCAAAGCTAAATACTATTTGCAAAAATGGTAGTATTTGAGTGATAAGGCATTGTTGTTTTTAACTAGAAACAGGAAGTGAGTCGTAGAAGTGGGATGCTGTACATTGAGCCTCGAAACACAAAAGGAAATGGGAACTTGACTTGCTGGTAGAAACACATTCTAACTAAATTTAAAAATTTCTACAAATGGCACTAAAATATAAATGACTTGTAAGTTGCTTGCCACCCCGTCACTGTAGTCCATGCTGGGAACTGCTGGACCAACTTTTTGAATGGTTTGGACCGTTGATGTGGGCCGTGAACGAAGTGGCTGGTTAGGGCAATATCTACAACAGCTTTGTCCCAGCCATCAGGAACCTGGTATCACAAGGAGAAGAAAATAGTTTTAGTGGTTAGAACATAAACAAATTCAAGTGAAAGATCAATAACACATACCCTGAGATCTATTGAGAAGACCCACTCCTTTGGTTTATCAGCATAGGAAAAGTAAACAAAATATGTCTCCCTGCCACCCCATTTGGGACCAGACAAAGGCGGCTCATCAAGTATACTCCACCGCAGTAATTCACTCTCCTTCACTGGCGACACCATTAAGCCCATGTGATCTGGGCCAGTGACATTAAAAGTTAATCTTTGCACTGATTGAGACACAGCCTTACGAGACAAAAGCTGGAATGTAGTATTTATGGGGACATCTATTTCTGGACCTTTAATCCAATGGGTTTTCCTGTTGAAGAGAAAGATGTATAAAAGTAAAAGTCGAAAATCCACAATTTCAGATGACAAAACCAAAACAAAACAAAACTTACCATATAAAAGAGAGGATAGGAATAAAGTAAGGCATGCCACAATATAAGTATGTCTCACAGTCTTTTGTGACAGGGACGGCTTTATCAAATTCAGGCACAATTCCTTTTAAAGTGTAGGGACTGTTGACATCCAAGTCAACAACCCAAAATCCAGACTCCTTATTTGTCAAGTCACCCTTAATGTTATGGAATGATCTCTCAGCATGCTAAAAATGACAAACCAAAATAAGGTTTAAATTCTGTATTATAACAGTTACTTTCAGTTTGGATTTCAATAAGATTTCATTCATTACCAGAATAGCAAATCTCTGTTGAGCTAGCCCTGCTGGGTCTCCAGAGTATGGGAATCCTAATGGTGAGAACATGAGGGCCCCAAGAGATGCAGCAAATAGAAAACCCAGAAGGGACAGTACTTTTCTTGGGCTCCTGACAAGCAAGATTATAGGAATCTGAGGAAAAAAAACAAATATTGCTACACAAATAAACTGGTGTTAATTTTCAATTATTGATCAGCGAAGATACTTACAATGTAGCTGAAAAGTAAACTGAACATCACTGTACAAAGGACTGCTAGGATCAGCTCTCCATTATTTGCAGCTCCGGTTCGGCCCATGATAGGAATGAACAGCTGAACCGCATTTAAAGTCATGTAAGCACATTGTACAAATGGCAGGAACAGCATAGCTGCATGAAGTAGTAACCACTTCCAATCTGAACAAAGTAGACCAAAACAAGCATGAAAACTACAGGCCAGCAACAAAGAAACTAAAGCATCACATAATCATTTAAATGACAAATAATGGCGCACCTCTCCAATGATGAAAAAGTTTCACACGAATGAGGTTTCCCACAGTTGGAAACACCACCCAGAAAAGCGGAATGAATCCTGACTGAATGCGGCACAAAGTCGACATCAGGAGCATGACAGACCACACCAGCTGATAGCCATCGTAATAAAGTTGGAATAATGTCCACGGCGACACAACAATCTGGAACAAAATTAATCAAGTTATGTTCAAAACAACTAGCCAACCATATCCACAACCGGACTTGGAGATGGTGCTAACCTTGCGTTGATGTTGAGATTTGTACATCAGGAACATCATTGGGGCAATCAGTGCAGGTAGCACATAAAGGAAAAGAATCCATACAGGCCTCGCATACCAGCTCATGCTGAGGCCCAGGCCCGTCAGAGTAAGGGCAATGATAACGGCCACCAAAAGTGACACTAACCAGGACTGCAGCACTACTCCAGAACAGGATAGCAACTGCCTCAAATATTGCTTCTGCGACAGTCCTACACAGAGAAAAAATAGTGATAAAATTATTTTCAACTCGCGGTAAAAGAAAATTGTAAAACTGCATTAAGTGTACAAACCTCTGCTGATTGCTTCCTTCATATTTGATGACATTGAATAAACAGAGAGAGCAAGAGTGGCAATATTTACAAGATCACCCGCAAAAATAGACCAAAATAATATAAATGCACCCAAAAAATCAAAGAAGACTATTCTCCCTTCTTTGTGTTGAGCTGTGTTAGTCAACTCATCCGCAGATACAAGCCCTGTTACTAGAGCAACCATATTATCTCCTGTTCTTTGCAGAGATCCCAAAGGAACATGTGCTGCATTATCATTCTTTGTGTGGTAGACATAGCCATTGAGATACCATGCAAAATCAAGCCCTGAAAGAATAAAAATATTTCAGGTTTTGCAAGAGTAACACCATAAAAGGCAAAAGTCCAAGAAAAGCAGTGCAGTCTCACCTGGTACACCCCCAAAGTCTCTGAAAATTCTGTAGTCTGTATCACCAGGAATAAAACCACTTTGGAAAATTTCTTGTGCTAGGGATGAGGCAAAAGGATATCCAACTGTTTGAGAATAAATCTGTTAAGAAACAAGAGAAGACTGTAGTAAAAACAAGTATACTACGTTTATGTTCACTTTAAAAAAAATTGCCTTTCTAAAAATATAAAATCAGGCATACCTTCATTAGCCATGGATGATTTGGTCCTGACTGAAACATGACCTCACGCCCCCCTGCTCCACACGACTCAAGGTTGACAACAGCCCGAATTTCTTTGGCCCATTTGTGTTTGGTAATAAACCCATGGGATGCCTGCAATCAAATTTACATTTGTCATGCAGCACAGGAATACTGGCAATTAAAAGCAGAACCTTAATACTCACCTGCATGAAATTTTCTTCAGCTCCATTGAACAATAAAATAAGATTATGTCTGAGAGGCATGTTGGATCGTGAAAATAGTCTTAAAATTTCAAGCATAACAGCACAGCTTGCTCCATCATCACTTCCACCTGAAGCAAACAAACATTCAGGGAATAAATAACAACAGAAAATCAAAAAGAAAATTTATTTTACTGACTTGGTTCTTACCAGGACTGTCGCTCACTGTATCAAAATGGCAATTCATAAGAATGCTGTGTTCAGACCCTTTTTGGGACCCAATCTTAACGACAACATTTTGTACATCATGGTACACATGTGTCATTCCATCAAGGAAAGTAAGAGGGAATGAACCACTTATTTTTTGGAAGTCAAGCTCAATTTTGTGCATGGGTTTGGCTTGCCCAATTATAGATTCAATAGTATTTTTAAGGAAATTTACAGCTAATACTTCATTTTCATAACTTCCTGTGACCCTTGGACCGATGTTGGTTAAGTTAACTAATGTATTCTTTGCTCGTTCGGCAATAAATTTTCCTGGGTTGCTTGCTTCATCCTCAACCATCAAGGGAGTTGGGAGTTGCTTTTCGACATAAACGATTATACCAAAAACTATCACCATACTAAGGAGGAATAAAATAAGGTGGAGTGTCGGAGTAGGGAGAGCAAACTTAGATTGGCCCTTTTCATCTCCACGGTGATTTGGGAGATATTCCGCAGGTTCTTTGGCTTTTCCTCTGTGTCGTACGCCACGACGTTCCTGTAACAAAGTAAAGCGATTTCTTAAAACACGAGTTTGAAAAGATCATTCAGAAAATAACTGTGAAATTAAATGTCATCAACACTTAATTGATTTAACAGCCCCAGAGTCACTTAAAGAAAATGTCATTCCGACAAAAACAATCAACAAAGCCATAACCTAAACCAGAAGCGTAAAATCAAAATCCATCCACTTTGAGTTCATGATCCATCCATCGGTTGCCACTTCAAACCACCAAGAACCACAGTTCAAGCAACCAACTTGAGGTTATGAAGTGCATGAAGCGCATAGGCGACGGCGCCGGTTGTCATGCTGACACAGCTCGCGAGGCGCTAAGTGCCTTAAAAAATAGCGACACTGCTTAAAGAACGGCGGCACCGAACGGCAACGACGTGGGAACTTTACCGATCCGGGTGGGCTGGGCGACATGGTGGAGTCGGTTCGCTCCTCCTCGGCCACTCATGCGGGCGCGACAGGACAGAGATACGCCCTGCGCTGGCCGCGGCCGGAGGTCCTTACACCTTAACCGCTAGACCGCGACTCGCGAGGGCGACCGCGAGGGCGACAACGATCGAGCCTCAACGCCGCACGGACACTGGCACCTGGCGCATCAGCTGTTCGCGGATCCCCGCACTCTCAGACTGCGCTGCTTCCGAAAGTCCAGAGTTCAGGCGGCGTCCCCGCCGTGCCAGCCCGCAGGATGAACAAGGATGCAGGATGCAGCAGAGTCCTTCCCCTTCCCTCCGGCCGCGGCCCCACCCTCCTCCCCTCGCACTAACAGCCAGCCGCATCCCTTCATGGATGCACTATACCGGAGTACACTATACCTTATGATACGGTGCAGTACATTCATGATACATCGCTGAACGAGAAGGAGTGCCAGCAGTGGCCACGGGGAAGCACCCGTCACCGTCACCAAGCCGCCCTTCTGCGTGGCGCGAAGCTCCGCCGGGTGGAAATCCTCGCGGCGAGGTTGGCAGGACCGCTTCGCCGCGCCGCCTTCAAAGTGGGTCGCCCCACAGCGGGCCAGAGGACCGACGAGGGCGGCCGAAGCTCTGGGCGTCTTTTCATGTCCAGAGTCGTTAAAAAAGGGTCCGAATCGAGCGGATGACCCTATCAATGGATTCCTCGCTCGAGTCGAACACTGTTCAACGACTGGCCAGATTTTTGGCCTCCAGCAATGGTCTTCTGGCCCACTGTGCGCCGGTTGCGGCGATCGATAGAGGTGTCCTGCGCCACGCTGCAGTGAGTGCATCTGCACTGCGGGGCCCGCGACGGTCTGATTACTTTTTGGCGATAGAATATATTTATTGAATGGACTTAGTATAAAATGGCTCGTAAAATTGGTTCCGTGTTGTCTCTGGGGTGATGAGGCGCCTGCGAGGTAGGCCATCGACACACCGGTGCCAGGAAGGTGGCCTATCTCGCCCCTGCACTTACGCACACTGAGCGGTCGGCCTGATTATGGACGCGTGTCACCTCTGGAGTCGTTAAATAGTGCTCGAATCAAGTGTATAGAGCCATGGATGAATTCCTCGCTCGCAGAGCAATCCATTGGTGCGGTCACAGTGTTCGATTCACGCACCATATTGACGGTCAAAGCGTGCCCGCCGAGATTTGGCTTATCACACACCACCTGCCAGCGGGTCCAGGATCTACTGTGTGGAGAGAACGCCACGCAAAGACAGTCAATCCATAACATACACGTCAGCCTAACGCAAAAACTTTTTCTGTGTGTTTTGTTTTTTTCGTTCGTTCGCTTTTTTTTTTACCCCGAGATAGTTTATTGCAACTTGCTGGCTGTTATGGAGCTGCCCTGGATCTCAATGGGCGTCCGACGCGATGTGTCCCGGCAACAAGGGCCTATCTGTGCAGTAATTGCCGCACACATAGGTGTTTGTTGCCGAGATTCATAGGCCGGTCCGGTGCCGCGTGGTTACGTGACGGACCTAGCTCTGATTGGCATCTTCTCACACGTCAGCCTGAGCAAAGCCTGGGCAAAAACCCTGTGCAAAAGCCCGGGCCAAACGTATACGACCCCACCTATGAGTGCTTTGCGAACGAAGAAGCCATTGGTGAGGTCGTGCGTTTGATTCGAGCACCATTTAACGACACGACACGCCTTCTGGCAAACTGTGAAGCTGACTGCACACTCGTTAAAATATTCGGCCTGACGGAGCTGGATCATTCCAGATTTGCAGGGCTGGACAGGAGCTGGAGGAGAGCCCCTTCGCTGTACGACTGTCCGGCCAACAAAGGCGTATCTGTGCAGTCATTGCCATACAGATACGCCTTTGTTGCACGCACACGTCGTGGAGACCTCGGAAATTGAAATCGACATTATTTCGAGTTCGAGAGAGACAGAAGGAGGAGGAGGGGGGGGGGGGGAATTCCCTCCTGCATGCCATCGTGCAGCAGGCAGAGCGCGCGTCCTTCCCTTCGAGAGTAAGTCTGCGCCGAGGAGGCGTCGACATTCCCTAGCCGACCCGGCAACAAAGACCTATCTGTGCAGCAACGCCTTGCACAGATAGGTTGGTCTTTGTTGCCGGTATGCACCGCACGGCTGGTATGGTGGTACCTCAGCGTTGCTGCGCTCCATGGACGCGCTGCGCTCGCGTGTCGCTGCGCCGGTGCTGGACTGGACTGACCCAGACGGAGTGGACGCGCAGGTAGGGCAGTCATCGCACACTGTTCTAGTTGTTGTTGGCGTTGTCCTGTGTTGTTGCTGTGCAGCAGGACGCAGGTTGTGCGCGGGTCACGCAACAACTCTGGACGTGTCGCGGATGGCAGCAAAGGCCCCTCTGACAAGGGCAGCGCGACGTGTCCAGGCAACAAAGACCTATCTGTACAGGAATTGCTGCACAGATAGGTCTTTGTTGCCCGGACACGTCGAGTGTTCGCTGGCCGAGTAGCTCGACATATCGATGGCGGTGCAACTCAGCTGGTCAAAACTCACCGGCTGAAATTCTTGGAAACGCAGCCTCTCTAACTGGAGAGTTCGCAGCGAATACCTTTGGAGAACCCCGGTGGGCGAGGAAAGCACAAAGGCGGGGAAGGCCCACTTCGCACAGTGGGCCAGAAGACCGGTGTCGGCGGCCAAAGCTCTGCGATGTGAGGAGAAAATAAATGGTATGAATCTGGCGATTTCGGTCCAGAAGAGCACATCTGGATGCAGGGCTGTATATTTTACTTCAACCGGTTCATGACAAACAATTTTTAATTCAGTGTTCTACATATCTTAACAACCAGTATCTATCCTGTCCACTACGAAAACACATGTATGGAAAAACAAGTCTGCGACCAGACACTATGTAGTCATTGTTCCTCAGAAACCTAAAATCAATAGGAAGACCTCTATACGGTAAGTGTCTTATCTCACTTGGTCTAAACTGTTTGCGAACCGTTAACCAGGGGCACCATCCCCGACACATAGCTACATACTCTTCATTTTTATCATGAAAATAAATTCTCTTTGGTATAGTACGTACATTCTTAAGCATGATGGCCATAATAAATGCATTCAGAGTCAGAAATAAGAAGAATTCTGTCTTCTTCTTTATAGTTATAGAAGCAAAGATCACATTATCTTCATGATCATATTCCCAAAAGTTTAAAAAGGCATAAATGGGTAAAGCAAGTAGGCTTAAAGTTGAAGCCCATTGAGCAGCTGAAAGTATAGTATTGTAACGTTTCGTTGTAAATATTAAATCCCAATCATGTGACATGCCGTCCCGTTTCTTCTCAGATTCATATTCTTTCATGAGGCGAGGGCGTGACCGAGCAAGCTGCTCCACGTTAGGGAGGTTTGGAGGAGTTACTTGGCGTTGACTAACACTAGAAATTGTCCTGTTGCATTCCAAGCGGCACAAGATTTTTGGGCACAGAGTGCTTTTGAGGGATTTGCCGACATGATGCAGCTGGACCAGACTGTAACTTGTCACAGAACGCCTTATTTGAAGAGGTGTCCTCCATGTGCAGAGTCTTGACAAAATCATTTCAACAAAGATCTGGAACAGGGTCAGAGAAGAAGTAAATTAGAAACATTAGACCAAACTAGATTCTTGTTGAGGTTGTTCTGCACTCTAAACGTTGATACTGACGTGGTTGCGTTCGACTGAGGTAAACCAACAAAAGTTTACGAATGTTTCTCATTCAGCACCGAGGAAGAGGCGGTGTAATTTTTATTTAGCGACACACATTGAATTATACCGCATAAAGCAGACGTCGTCATAACCTAATACCTGTCTCCTGCATTTAACGCTTCTACCACTATAGGCACGCAAGAGTTTATATGCACGGCATCCAGGTTCCTTACTGATCCAGAATCACAACAAACGCAAATTGTTCTTGACAAACGGGTGGGAGCGAGAACGTTTTTCTGCAGTTTCCATTTCGGATATTTCCTTGTAGTGTTCGTTAATTTCACTTATCAGGTGTCTTTCGGGTGAGTTTTTCCCCTCCACTAAAGGACTTGTCTGAGAAAATGCAAACTTTGCTATTATAGGTTATATTGACAACTTATGACACTGTTTGACATGTCTCGATAACTTTGTGTTGCAGGATTTATTCAGTACATCATGTCGTACATGTTAGCTCATCTTCACAACGGGTGGCAAGTAGACCAAGCTATCTTATCTGAAGAAGACCGAGTTGTTGTAAGCATCACTTTTCTTAATTTCTCTAGCATCTAGTTACGCTGTATGAAGTTAAGGACATTAATGGATGGATAGATCAATCTTTGAACTCAGCTGGAAAACGAGAAGGAAACACATCAACCATTATGCACTTCCATCACTGTGTCGCTCCTTGCTTTATTCGTTCCTTAACTCGATACAAATTTGGCTGTCTAATATTTTATTATGTTTATTGTTTGAATTTCATGAAACTTCAATTGTGCAGGTTATTCGCTTTGGTCACGATTGGGATCCCACATGCATGAAGATGGATGAAGTTCTGTACAGCATTGCAGAGAAAGTAAAAAACTATGCAGTTTTTTATCTTGTTGATATTACTGCAGTTCCCGATTTCAACAAAATGTGAGTATTTTGGGTCCTAATAAATGTTTTAACTTAGAACTGTCTTGATAAACAATAGTCCTGATTATCAATGTTAATTTGCAGGTATGAACTGTACGATCCATGCACAGTTATGTTCTTCTTCAGAAATAAACACATTATGATTGATTTGGGAACTGGTAACAACAACAAAATCAATTGGCCACTGGATGACAAACAAGAAATGATTGACATTGTGGAAACTGTTATACATACCGTGGTGCAAGAAAAGGACGGGGTCTGGTGGTTTCCCCCAAGGATTACTCTACCAAATACAGATATTAACTCTATGTCCTGAAATCTAGCTCTATAATTTTATTTCATGTTTTTAAATTTTGTTTTTGTCCTTACCTTAAACCCATGATTAGAAGGATTAAATGTGCAAACATATTTTTGTCAATTTATTTGAGCACTGTGACCTTCTTCTTGTTTAAAAATGATTTTTTTTTTTTGAGATTGTGCGGCAGCGGATCTCGGCAATGCCCCCTGCACCAGCACCCCCGCGACGTGTATATACGCCCCGCGCGAAAGGCTTCGGTCCCAGCTTCGTGGGGATACCCCCCGTCGGCAGAGAGTTTCTAGACCGCCAGCGATACTCCATCCACGTGCAAGGAGGAAGCGCAGCTCAAAAGGTTTGGACAGCGGAAAGATTACTGGCTGTACAGTGAAATGCATTAATGTGTCCTGGAACGCCTGGGAGGTAGGCAGTCCCGTTACTTCTGTGAGTTTGGGTGGGTGGCCTACCCCTGCACCCCGCAGGCGCTCTGCAGGGAGATCCCGTGCGAAAACACTCTTACACTTCCAGCACTGCCCTATTTAGCGGAACGAACCAGGTTACAGTACGTTTATACGTTCGACGTCAGAGCTTGGCCCCTACTCACGCCATTACCATCTCACCAATACTCCAGACACACTCACATCTAGCCAACATACGACTTCCAAGTTTGGTGGTTGGCGACACTGGTTGGAGTTTTGAACCAAGCAGAAAACTTCCTTCCCTGTTTACTAGTGTCGGTTAGAAACGCGATTTTTATGCGATTTAGATTTTGTTTGTGTTAGTGTCCTAAATTCTTGTTTCCGTCATTGTATTTTATTACTCTCAAGTCGATGAGTCGTCTGTACCGACCGCCGTCATCTAATGGGGAACTGGAGAACAGAAGTGGATCAAAATCTTGAAGAGTCCGAAGCCTGCTAGCCTGTGAGTAGTTCTCGTCCCGCTGGATCGCGATTTGGTTCATGTCTTGGTGTAACGGGAGCCATTTGTTATCATTCAACTCTCCTGTGTCTAGCCCATGAGATTATGAGCCTTCCTATAATGATAGCCGTTACGTATGCCAACTCAAAGAGTGCCACCGTAGCAGGCAGGTAACCTCATTCAGGTAGCTCTGCGAACAAGGAGCGTTCCAGAGGAAAATCACTCGCGAAATTAAGTCGTACCACCCACAAGCGAAAATAATTACGAAATAGTGCGAAATAACTCGGAACTAGTCGCGAAATATGCGTCGAAATAGTGGTGAATTACGCGAAATCACCCGAAATAGGTGCGAAGTAGTCGTGAAATAACCGAAATAGAGCGAAATAGCTCGTGCGCTAAATTCTTGAGTGAATTCCCCTCGATTGTGATTCACACGGTCGGAACGACAAGAGCGTTCACAGTCCGTCCTCCGTCCTCTCGGTCCTGTGGCTCACTGTGCTCTGCGTGGCGCCGTGTCCCGGGGCGGCCTAATTTTTTTCCCTGCCGTCACGATGTAATTTGGAAATGCTAATCAGTTTGAGAGCTGGCTTGACAAGGGCCGGGCGTCGGGGGTCCCGGCCATCCCGGCCGGCTGCTGGGCTGTCAGCAGCTGCTGCGGCGCGGACGCCGGTGACGTCCCCGATGACGTCGAAAGCCCCGACGACGACACGCTGACGTCGCCGATGACATCCCCGCCCCAGCGCCCGTGCCGTAGATCGTTGTGTTTATCGGCGTGGGCGGCATGAGCCGACACAATGGCAATGGCGTGGCCGGGCAACAAAGACCTATCTGTGCGGCAGTTCCTATACAGATAGGTCTTTGCTGCCTGGGCACGGCGCGGGAGGGCCGGGAGGCTGAGCCGCCCGAACGGGGGCGTAAAGCCACAGCGGCCGCAGCCCCGCGCCCCCCGCGCCCTTTGTTGGGATTCCAAATGGACCGGTAGTGCGGCGCGGAGCAGTAATGCCAACCTCCAGCCTGGAGGGCCGGGGGGGAGCCGATCCGCACCGACGCGACACTGTTTTCTGACACAATCAGTCCGGGAAGTAAATGGCCCCCGGCGGTACTCCACGCGCCAGTGACACAGTGGGCCAGAAACCGGTGGAGGTGGCCAAGACGCTGGGCATGTTCCGACCTCCAGAGTCGTTAAATAGTGCTCGAATGGAGCGTATGACCCCATCAATGATTTCCTCGTCCTCAGAGCAATTCATTGGTCGGGTCATACGCTCGATTCGAGCACTATTTAACGACTCTGGAGATCGAAACATGCCCGCAGAGTCTGGCCGCCTGTAACCGGTTTCTCGCCCACTGTGCGTAGGGACAGTCCGCGGTGCACGGGGTATCGCCGCGTCAGCTGTCCCTCTGGACCTGGATTGCCTGATGCGGAAGGGCAGCGGGCAGCGCCGTGGCTTGGCTGACAGCGAGCGCTGCGCGTGGATGCGGGGGTGGGCGGCGGGTGTTTCTGCCCCAGCGCCGCAACGGATCAAAGTCAAATCCAGGCGTTTCCAGCGGGCTCACCCACCTCTCACCGTTGAGATAACACGGTAAGGGTAACAGAACCCTCGCCTTTGAATATTGCCCCTCCGCTGCTCCTCTGCGCGCACCAGCTGCTGGGGGCGTGGCGCGGCGGCGCGGCCCTCCACCTCCCCGACGGCCCCGGAGATGGGGCGCCAGGGCTGGAAGTGGGCAGCACGCTCTCGTCAGCGCGCGCAAGGCCGGCCCGGGGGCAGTATGTGCCACTCGGACATGTGCCTGGCCGCCACGCCACGCCACACAGTGGGCCAGAAACCGGCGAGGGCGGCCAAAACTCTGGGTATGTTTCCATCTCCAGAGTCGTTAAATAGTGCTCGAATGTAGCGTATGACCCCATCAATGGATTGCTCTGAGAACGGGGAGCAGCAGCATGTTCACTGCGCGTGGGGTGCATGGTGCAGGGCTGCCACCCTGCCGGCGTGTCCCACGAGTAGCTGGGCAGTTGGAGTGCCTGAGTAGGGAGCCTCTGCGCGGGGTGTATCGCGGGGTGTATTCTTTTTGCCCGGGCGTGGGTGCTGCTGCCGGCGGCCCATTAATTTCTCGCCGGCGGCACCCCGGCGGCACCAGCGCCCTATCTGTGCAGTCCTCGCTACGCAGATAGGCCCTTGTTGCCGGGATGCGGCCGTCGCACATTCAGAGCCTCCTGGAAATTGGTTCCCCCTCTTCCTGGAGGACGCCGCTGCTTAATGGAAGACGCCATAGTCCGGCGGTGAAAAATGGAGGGGCTGCGTGATGGAGCGGGGCTGTCCGTCACGAACCGGCACTGCGCGACGTGTCCGGGCAACAAGGACCTATCCGTGCGGTAATGCCTGTACAGATAGGTCTTTGTTGCCCGGACGCGTCGTCACGGACAGCGCGGGGACAGCAATGAGGCCGGCGACGACATCAGGACGGACGTCGGGAGAGGAGGCCCACGCTCTTAGAGATGCGCGTCGCCGCGTCCTGGAGAAAAATTGAAGCCTGGTGAAAGTTTAAGTGGCCGCGGCAGCGTGGGCGTGTCTGCGAACAGTGACTGTGCAGTCGCCAGCAGCAGCGCATAAACTCGACAGTTTGAGACGGCCGCCTGCATCGCGCTGCTCTTGACGTGCGGGGGGCGTGCGACAAAGGCCTATCTGTATAGGAATCGCCGCACAGATAGGGCCTCTGTTGCCCGGCCACATCGCCCTGCACGCGTCCCTTGTTTTTTGTTTCCCGCCACCCGGCCACGCCGGCGGCAATTTCCCCTTCTCCGAGGAAGTGGCGCCTCGCCTTCCGCTGGGGCTGCCGCGGCTGCCGACTGGACACAGTGGGCCAGAAACCGGTGAAGGGCGGCCAAAACTCTGGGCATATTACGACCTCCAGAGTCGTTAAATAGTGCTCGAATCAAGCGTATGACCCCATCAATGGATTCCTTGTTCTCAGAGCAATCCATTGATGGGGCCATACGCTCGATTCGATCACTATTTAACGACTCTGGAGGTCGAAACATGCCCAGAGTTTTGGCCGCCGTCACCGGTTTCTCGCCCACTGTGCGGCATAGGGCGGCAGTTCCGCCCTGACTCGCGGCTTCAGCCCGGCGACAGCGCAGCCACCATCGGGGCGTAGCGACTAAACTGCCTGGCCTGGTATGCGCCCCGGAAAGTCATTTTCCAGTGTCCAGTGTCTAGTGAGCAGCAGCCCTCATTACGGGGGGGAGTCCCTGCCGCTTATGGAAGTGCTTGTTGCTCGCGTTGCAGCGGGGGGTGGGCAGATGGGATCATCGTCCATCCGAGGGGGGTGGGGGTGGCGGCCTGGCGGATGTGGCGTGACCGTGCAGCAAAGGCGTATCTGTACAGCCATTGCCATACAGATACGCCCTTGTTGCAAGGACACGTCGATGTGGCTTGACCGCGACCCTTGTATCGACGCATGCCCGGCAACAAGGGGCCTATCTGTGCAGTCATCGCCGCACTGCTACGTCTTTGCTCCCGGGACGCACTCGGTATGCTCTACGCGGCGCGTTAACGGTGCGGCGGCCGGCGCACGTGCCCTGCTGCCTGGAGCCTTATCCCCAGGATCCCGGGATGTGCAAGGCGGCACGCCCCGCCCCGCCCCGCCCCGCCCCGCCCCGCCCCGCCCCGCCCCGCCCCCCACCCCAGCGCGGCGGGGGTCACGGTGTCCCGCGTGGGACGGGCGGGGGACTCGAACTGAGGCGCTACCTGCTAATCCTATACCTGCGAGGCAGGGGCCGGTCAATAAATTGTCGGGTGGAGCAGACGAACTGAGGCGCGGCGACGAGGGAAGCGGACGAACTGAGGCGCAGGCCGGCGGGCAGCCGAGCAGGCAGGCAGCCAGTCAGCCTGAGGGGTCCTATCACGGTTATATTGACAAGTTTCATGGAGCTCATCCCAACATCCACGTTTCAATAGACCTTTTTCACGACTATCAGGCATCGACATTCGTTAAAATGAATTCATTCAAGAACAACAATCCCGGACGAGTCAGAAAGGCCATGGTGGGACGATTAGCAAAGGCAGTCGAGGCGTTTGGACAATTTTAAACTGGGGAGGAGAAGCATGTTTAATTCGTCCATTCAATCACAAAGCCTACGTACAGCGCTATACGTACAGCCTCAGTGGCTCGGTCTGCTCAGCGCCTGCCGGATAGACACACCACACACCACCCTACACACGCACTCGCAGATAGTGCCTGCGCCTCAGATCGTCCACTCCCCCTCGTCCCCCCCGCCTCAGTTCGTCTGCTCCACCCGACAATTTATTGACCGGCCCCTGCCTCGCAGGTATAGGATTAGCAGGTCGCGCCTCAGTTCGAGTACCGCCGGGACGGGAGGGGGCTCTGGTGGCGGTGGGCCCCCGCGGCCCCGCGGTCCTGGTGGGGGCCCCGCGGGGTGATCCCCTGGAGGGGCAGTGCACGGCGGGCCAGAAGGCCGGTGAAGGCGGCCAAAACTCGGGACATGTTTCGACCTCCAGAGTCGTTAAATAGTGCTCGAATCGAGCGTGGGACCCCATTAATGGATTCCTCGTTCAAAGAGCAAGCCATTGATGGGGTCATACGCTCGATTCGAGCACTATTTAACAACTCTGGAGGGTCGAAAACACGTCCACGGTTTTGGCCGCCTACACCGGTTTCTGGCCCACTGTGCTGTGTGGGCGGTTGAAACTCTGCGGATACGTCATGCGACAGCCCCAGCCGGAGCGGCTGTTCACCAGTGGATTTGCCCCTCGAACGATGAATCCATTGCCCGCGGGCCGCGCTCTCCAGTCGGGCAGTGTTTAGCACGTGGCCGCCCGCGCCGGTCTTCTGGCCAACTGTAGGGCTCCAGGAAGCGCCACAGGGCCGCGGCACGTCGCGGCCGGGGGCGGCAGGGGCGGCGGGGGCGGCCAGCTTAAAGAATGGCCTGCACCGCAATTCAATCAGGGCTCTACTGGAATAATGACAAAGAGTCAAAGCGCGCCCGGATTCCGAGTCTCCGATCCCCGCACTGCTCCTCCCACAAACATTTTTCAAGGATATAATTCAGGTTTTTCTTTTTTTTTTTTGTTTTTTTTTTGTTTTTTTTTTGCTGAGTTAAATTGGAATAACAAAGCGCAATTAGATTTGTCACGAAATAACCTCTTAAGTCGGCTCGTTTGTGTGAGGCAGTGCAGTGTCTCTCCGTCCCGCCCTGGGCCTGCAAATGTTTCTTCTAGGGCTGTCTCCTCGACGTACCCACGGCAACAAAAACCTATCTGCATAGTCATTGCCGCACAGATAGGTCGTTGTTGCCCCGACACGTCTAGTAGTCATGCAACCTCGCATGCAGCGCTCTACCGATGCGCCGTTGAAACGACAACGGCTTCCGAGTCGACAAGGCGGTGACGGATGTCGGAATGTAGCCGCTGGTTCGAGGGGGTACGCTACGCGATGCACCCCGCCTGTCTGCTAGGGTGCCGCCTGCGCAGATAGGCCTTTGTCACCCCTTTGCTTGTTGCAGCTGCTGATTCCCCTCGTTCGCCATTAGCTCAGCGTGTTGTGCAATAGCGAGGGGAGGGGGGTGGCGGCGGGGGTGGGGGCGGTGCGCGGTGCGTGGGGTGGGGGGCGGTGGCGCGCGGGCCGCGGCGCGGCGCTGCGCGGTGCGGCGGTGTAGTCAGTGTGAGCCATGGGCGGGGACGGAGCGCTGGCCCTCGGGCCTGCTGCCTCTTGCTGCTGGTGGGCGTCCTCGCCGCCCTGGGCGAGCGCCAGGCGGTGCACGCGGCCGTGCCCCGCGCTCCCCGCCAGCTACATGGAGGACGCCGGTGAGTGCGCCAACGGCAGCCAACAGCTGTGTCACACTGTCGCCCAGCCGGGTCGGCGCCCGCCGGCTGGCCGGCGCCTGGGACGGTTCGCCAGAAGGCCGGTCTAGCGTCTGGAGTCACCCCGTGTCCAGATCGTACTGTCTGGAGTCACCCAGGTGTCCAGATCGTAGCCTTATTTCGCGACGTGGCAGGTGGACGTCCGAGTCCAGAACACCGCGCCGCTGCGCCGCTGGCCCTCTGTGCTCCGCGCTTCTCTGTAGCGTTAAGTTAAGCCTGCCGTTCCGCCGCGCGCTGCGCCGGGAGAGACTCTCTTGAAAGTTGAGGTGAGGGCGGCGGGAGGCGTTATGAGGTGCAGGAGCGGGGCTGCGGGGCGGAGGAATTGTGGACGACATCGTCTGTGGGCCAGAAGACCGGCGTCGGCGGCCTAAGCTCTGGTCCTGGTCTTCTGGACCACTGCGCGGGGCAAATCTCGTCCGTGGCTGCGGGACTGGAGGGCACTGCTGGAGGCAATGCTGGAGGCACTGCTGGTGGCACTGCTGGAGGCCATGCTGGAGGCCATGCTGGAGGCCATGCTGGAGGCCATGCTGGAGGCCATGCTGGAGGCCATGCTGGAGGCCATGCTGGAGACCATGCTGGAGGCCATGCTGGAGGCCATGCTGGAGGCAATGCTGGTGGCACTGCTGGAGGCACTGCTGGAGACCATGCTGGAGGCCATGCTGGAGGCCATGCTGGAGGCCATGCTGGAGACCATGCTGCAGGCCATGCTGGAGGCAATGCTGGAGGCAATGCTGGTGGCAATGCTGGAGGCACTGCTGGTGGCTCTGCTGGAGCCAATGCTGGAGCCAATGCTACAGGCTTCCGGTTCCCCTCCTTCCCCCTTTCTCCCGCCGTCACCCCCCCCCCCCCCCCCCTCTGCCCCCCGCGGGTAATATTCGCGTCTAGTCTAGCATTCGCACCTCCTGTTGCTGGGCTGCGGTGGCGGTGGCGCCCCGCCCCGCACGGCGGGCCAGGAGGCCGGCGTCGGTGGCCGGGACTCTGGGCGCGTTCCGCTCGCCAGGGCGTCGTTCAATAGTGCTCGAATGGAGCGGATGAGCCCACCAAGCGATCGCTCCGCGAACGAGCCCTATTTCGAGCACTTTTTAAACGACTCTGGTGGGCTAGACATGCCCCGAAGCCTCGGACACAGGCTCCGCGGTCTCCTGGCCCACTGCGCGGCGCGAAATTTGAATAGCGCTCTTGACCTCTTTCCGTCCTGCTGCTCGCGCCCCGCGCTGCACTCCGACGCACCGCCGGCAGCAAAGACCCCCTGTTTGCATAGGAATTGCTGCACGGATAGGTCCTTGTTGCCGGGACGCGTCGACTCGCCGCCTCTCCGCGCTTTCCTCCTGGCCACTCCGGCGGCCGGAAATGAATTAGAAGGAGAAGGCGGTGGCGAGAGGGAAACACAAGCAAGGGCTGCTGGGCGCGCTCTTTGCCCCCCACCCCCACCCCCTGCAGTCTGCGATATGGAAACGAGCCACACATTCGCGTTCACATTCGCGGGGCCACCGTAGTGCGTCGACGTGTCCGGGCATCCAAGGCCTATCTGTATAGGCATTGCCGCACAGATAGGTCCTTGTTGCCCGGACACGTCTGCTTGATGGCCGCCATCTCCGCGGTGCTCTTCTTTGCCGCTGGCCGTTGGCGCCCCTGCGTCGTGCGTGCTCGGTGCTCGTCTGCTGAGGCCGAGCCGCGTCAGCAGCGTATAATGGACCTGTATTGCGATTCAAGTGCGCGGCTGTTTGCCGTGCACGAAATAATGATTTTCATGAATATTCCCGCTGCTCTGTGCGCCGCTGCTGCGCGCTGCGCGTGACAGGCCGTGCCTGTATCTTGCAGCCAGCCACTGTGTGTGCCGCTGCACAGTGGGACAGAAACCGGTGTGGGCGGCCAAAACTCTGGGCGTGTTTCCATCTCCAGAGTCGTTAAATAGTGCTCGAATCGAACGTATGACCCCATCAATGAATTGCTCTGAGAATAAGGAATCCATTGATAGGGTCATACGCCAGATTCGAGCACTATTTAACGACTCCTGGAAGTCGAAACATGCCCAGAGTTTTGGCCGCCTCCACCGGTTTCTGGCCCACTGTGCGCTGCGGTCTGGGGGCGTGTGTTTGCGGGTTGTGTGTTTGCGATGGCGCCAAGGCGGGAGTGGGGAGGTTTAGCGTAAATCAGAACGCGCGATTCCCCGTAGATTGGATATGCCACCGGCACTGGGGCAGTGGTGTGGAATCCTCGAAACCGCAGGCAATGCTGCCTCTGGCGAGACCGTGGGCCGCCAGACCGGTGACGGCGGCGCGGTCAAAACTCGGGGGCATGTTCTGACCTCCAGAGTCGCTGAGTAGTGATCAAAAGGAGCGGCGGGCCTCACGAATGGATTGCTCTGCGTGGGGTCGTTCGCTGCACTCGAGCTCTATGAAACGACTCTGGAGATGAACACGCACCCCGACTTTTGGCCGCCGTCACTGGTCTTCTCGCCCACCGTGCCACGGTCTTCCGCCTGCACTACTCTCGCGCAGGGCTCGCGCTAAATCGTTTTTATTCCTGGTGCGTGCCGCGGGGCGCGCCCCTAGCCTCTCGCGAGGAGGCGGAAGACTCACATTCTGTTTGCGAACAAGTCCCGCCCCGTGCGTCGGCGGAACCGAGGATGGAACCCTTTTCTCTCTGCGAGACTCACTTCCTCGAAATCACAATGCTAAGAAAATCAATTCCTTTTCAGCTTTGTATTGCGGAGCGTGCTTTTGGCGGTTCACAGTGGGCCATAAACCGGTGAAGCCGGCCAAAACTCTGGGCATGTTTTTATCTCCAGAGTCGTTGAATAGTGCTCGAATGGAGCGTATGACCCCATCAATGGATTGCTCTGAGAACAAGGGTTCCATTCATGGGGTCATACGCTCGATTCGAGCACTATTTAACGACTCTGGAGGTCGAAACAGGCCCAGAGTTTTGGCCACCCTCACCGGATTCTGACCCACTGTGCGGTTTTCTGTATCACAGTGGTTTTAGCTTGGTCTCGCTGGTTTCTAGCTGTGTGTTGTTGGTCGGGGGCAAGGATGAGTGGGGTCGCTATAAAAATGTGGCAATGAGCTCCGGGGAATGCGCAAGTCTCCGGAGCTGCCCGGAGGCGGGCAGGATTGGACAGGATTCCTGCGGCGGTGTCCTGCGGTCCCGTGCGGTCTGAGCCGGCTGAAGCCCCGGAGTCCCGGAGTCCGGATGGGCGTCCTGCCATCGGAAAGCCGCCCGGAGTCCGAGGGACACCTCTAAAGCCCTGCTCCGCCCCGCCCCGCCTGCTCCGGCACCCCCGGAGTCCGGACCTGCAATAGCGAAATGAGTGCTGAGTTAATGGGCCGCCTCTCGAGATGGCGGCCCGGAGTTTGAGGCTCAAAAGCGGCTTCGGGTTTCCGTTTGTTGTTCCCGCCCGCAGCGCACTCTGGTGGCAAAGTCGCGCACCTCCCGGCAGCAAGGGCCCATCTGCCTGGTCGTGGCCGCACAGATAGGTCTTTGTTGCCCGAACGCGAGTAATCGGCGTGCCGACACGGCGGAAGCCTGGGGCATCGTGGGTGGATGCTTAATGCAGACGTGGAGGCTATATCGGCTCCGGCGGCCGGCGCACGGCATACGGCAGGCCTCCCCTCCCCTCCCCTCCCCTCCCCTCCCCTCCCCTCCACTCCCTCCTCCCCTCACACGAAAGTCCCCCGCGAACGGCGTCGGCGGCGGCCTGAAATGCCCTACGTGACGTCATCGCGCCCCGGCACGAGCGGTGTGTGGCGACGCTGTGTACTGCCGCACGACGTGTCCGTGCAACAAAGGCACATCTGTACAGCAATGGCCCTACAGATACGCCCGTGTTGCAAGGACTCGTCGCGCCGTCCCACCTCATGCCGTCTTGCTGTAGTTTGCGGAGGTATGCCTCGAATTCCTGACGCGATTCGGAACCCCCAGAGTCGTCGAATAAGGTGCTCGAATCTGGCGCACGCCCCCCAGTATTAGGTTCCCGCTCGCACAGCTTGATATTCGTGCGTTTTCCACCCAACCCCGACTGTTGGAGTATATTTCAACAGTCTGGCAATATTTTCCACTCGTGTCGAGTATGCTTTTCATGCCCCCCCCCTGCCGCACAGTGGGCCAGAAACCGGTGAAGGCGGCCAAAACTCTGGGCATGTTTCGACCTCCAGAGTCGTTAAATAGTGCTCGAATCGAGCGTATGACCCCATCAATGGCTTGCTCTTCGAACGAGGAATCCATTGATGGGGTCATACGCCAGATTCGAGCACTATTTCACGACTCTGGAGGTCGAAACGTGCCCAGAGTTTTGGCCGCCCTCGCCGGTTTCTGGCATATCCACTGTGTGGCTGGCTCGTCAATTAACCAAGAGCGTTGTTTCGCTGCCAGGTCGGCGTGGCCTCGGTTCAAGTACCGGCTCCGGCGGCGCGCCTTTGCCTTTCTCGTCGCTAACCGAGTTTTTCCTCGGAGTAATTAGCTAGTGCAGGCCGAGGCGAAATTAAGACGCGTCGTCTGGCAACGCCGCGCGGCTTGGCGAGGCGTGGCGTGGCGTGGCGCGGCGCCGCGGGCCCGCCGGGGGCTGGCCTGTGGGGGGCGGTGGGGGTGGTGGGCCACGCCCCACCGCCCGCCATATGGTAGCAGTTTGGGAGGATCAAACCCGTCGCTGGCGCCCGCGGAACGAGTCCTTGTGGCGCAGGGACTCTGGACTCGTCCTGTCCCTTCCATCCCACCGGCTACCGCGCAGGTGTGGGCTGCATCCTTTGCGAAGCTGAGTCATCACAGCACAAGGATTTTTATCTTTGGCCCTGCCGTAATCATGCCCCAGCGCTGCCCCGTTTTCATTATTTTCTGAGTGTGTGAACCGCGGCACGGCGCTTATGAGAAGGTTTGCCAGGCTGGCGGGCAACGCCCTTGCCCTGCCCGACGACTCCTAGCAACAACATCGTATCTGTGCAGTAATTGCTATACAGACACGATGTTGTGCCGTGCCGTAGGGCGCTGGGCGCACTGACCTGCCGGGCCTCGCCACGGCTGCGTTTTTCCAATTAGCTTAGTCGGGTTGAAGCTCGCGCTGGTCAGTGGGGAAGGTCAGACATAGGGCGGCCCGGCTTAGGCTATAGTCGGTGGGAGCAAGCTTCGCCCGGTGCTGACCCGCGGCCCGCGCCCGCTGCTGCCCCGGATCGACTGTGCTATCGATTGAAGGGCTTCGATCGCATTGAAAGGTTACTCACCGATAGGGTCGCGAGCGGAACGTCCCAGTACACAGTGGGCCAGGAACCGGTGGAGGCGACAAAAAGTCTGGGCATGATTCGACCCCCAGAGTCGTGAAATAGTGCTGGAATCGAACGTATGACCCCATCAATGGATTCCTCGTTCAAAGAGCAATCCATTGATGGGGTCATACGCTCGATTCGAGCACTATTTAACATCTCTGTAGGTCGAAACATGACCAGAGTTTTGGCCGCCTACACCGGTTTCTGGCCCACTGTGCGGCGCCCTCCAGCAGGCCTTTGTGTAGTTTACCTAGCTGTTGCAAAGTCGAGCATAAGCCCGTCTAAAATACAAACGAAACGAACGCGTGCGAAAAGGTCAAAACCTTAATCCTATCTTAGAAGTTAGAAAGTTTGTTGCAAGCGGTATGGCCGGGCAAAGCTGACTGAGATTTTCAATTATTTTTTTAACGTGTAGTCCGTGAGGTGCGCGCGTGACGAACACGGATCCACAAATCGCTGTCGCGAGCAAACAAAGATGAGAATCGATCGCTACGACGTGAGATGGACTGATCCGTCGCAGGGACAGACGGACAGACAGACAGACAGACAGAAAGGCAGACAGACAGACAGACAGACAGACAGCGGTCAGGCTGGCTCATCCTGATCCTAATGATGGACACCATACTGTGTTTTC
>JAQQBG010000629.1:0-31951 GCA_032199755.1 Ambrosia artemisiifolia
GAACTTTTACTCGGATTGATTGAAAAATTCCCCGCTATTACCCGGCTTTTTCCCGACGCTTCGATTTCCCGGCTTTCCCGGGTCGCTCGACACCCTGATCTCTGAGAGGCTGCAACGTCTTTACTTTGTCAGTACATTCCACCTGTAACATTCATTGGCTGAGCGATAAGCGAAGCCCCTTACTCCAGTGACCCTGGAAAACTTTGGATGTCTGTTTGTCTGTTTAGTTGTCTTCCGCGCTACTTCTCCTAAACGGCTTATCCGATCGGGCTGAAATTGTAAACTTACGTTCCCCTCGTAGATAACTTGCCACAACCACCTCGACACATACCTACCTCCTCAGGATCATTCCCACACTAGTAGGGTGTCATTTTGAAAGTTGTTCGATTGGTCTGAACTTAAACATAAGTTCCGGACTTGAAAAGCTCTCTAAATATTGCTCGCCAGCACCCTAGCTGTGTTGGATCATCTCATACGCGCAGGGACAAGAAATAAGGACATTGCAAAGCCCCTTACGCGATGTTGTGACCCGGCCACATGCCTGCCGAAGGCAGGCTAGCGCCGCAGGCCAAGGTAGGTGTGAACGCCGGGCGCGATTGTCGGAAGAGGACGAGCGAGATATCGCGAAGCCCCTTACGACAAGACGTGGTCTGGCGTACACATCTTTAAGTGAGACGGCCCACCCGTACTTGGAGAAAACATCAATCTCACATAAAATGAACGAACATCCTTTTTTACTTTTTTTCAACGATCGAAAAATCAGTTAAATCTGTTTGCCAGGAATCATCGATATTATCAGCATAAGTGACATTATGAGGGAAGTTCCTCCGTGCCGGCTTATGTAGAGTATAGGCGTCCTTCCGCCTGAAGGAAATGGTCAATGGACGACTTGCGTGGTAAGAAGATCAGGAAGAAGAACATGGCGGCGGCGTGGCGGAGCGCGGTGGGGGCAACCATAACATGCAGACGACAAACGATTCGTGCTAGGATAATGAGGACTACTGACTCCAGGGGCCGGTCTAGGAGGCTTTTTCTAAGTCTTATAGGACCTTTTCAAACATAAAAGAGCGGACTCGTCGCACACCGGGCCGAACGCGAGCAGAGCGGGTCATCTGTCGTCTGCATGTTATGGTTGGCCCACTACGCTCCGCCACGCCGCCGCCATGTTCTTCTTCCTGATCTTCTTACCACGCAAGTCGTCCATTTTTTCCTTTTTTTCTCCGGTAGCTTTCCATAATTTCCAAGGAGTACTGTAGGATGCAGGATCTCCCGGTCGTGGAACACCTCACCAAGCTTTCCAGGCATGTTTTTTCTTTGGCTTTTTAAGGGAAGCTTTTTTAACTTTTTTTAGAGGGGAATCTTTTTTTATAGAGGCAGTTTTAATGGGAGGATCAGGTGTAAACACTAGTCCACCACCGTTTTGTTTAGCTTGAAGAATAGCTGTTCTTCTTTTATCGTTTCCGACCAAGTCTAGGGGGATATTCAAATGTGCAAGTGTTTGAATAAACTGGGACATGCCTTGGGGCTCGAAATTTTTTCGGTTTCGAGTCAGATGTGAGATGAGATCAATGATGTTTGAGTGTGGGATAGTTGTCCCTTTTATAGAGATCCCCGCATTGGAGTCCCATGTGCTGGGTGTGCCGTCCGCAGCCAAATAATCATGAATTTTGACTGCTTGGTCTTTATTTGTGCGTGGAAGCACAGAGGCCAGGCGCTGCCTGATGATATAATTGAGGTTAGGATCGCCTGCATCTTTTTTCTCTCCTTAAATGGATTCGATTTCAATGGAGACAGGTTTCTGAGATTCTTTATTAAAGTGAAGAAATCTTTGAAGTGCCTCATTGTATTTTTTCCATTTTTCAGAGTCATCTGCGTATTGTTTGCGCAGAATATAATTCATCTCCGTATCCAGCGCGCTCATCTGAGTGTGAGACGTAGACGGGTTGGAATCATTTAGCCTAGCCACACTTTCGTGCGGAACTAGGATCATTTTCTTAACGTGATTCATGATTTAAAGAGCATAGGCAGCACGGAGGCTACCGCAGAGAGGGAGTGGGAGAAAAGCACCGCCCTTTTGAACGAGATGTTCTTTTTTAGCTTTCCAGCCTTCACCCTTTTGTGCCAGACGCCTTAAATCGTTCCGGGTAACGTTTCAATTTAGACTTTTGGGCACTGGTCAGAGGGATATTTCCAAGCAACAAATTGTCGCAGATCTCACAGATAGCGTAAACAAGGGCTTTATCGGATTCACGGAGAATCGCTTTGCGGAGGTTAGGTTTAGCCGACTGAAGGACCTGCAGTGCGATGCGTCTTCACGCTAGGAGCCATCATTCAGAAATGATCAAAACATGCCTTCCAAGTCCTTTTATACTTTCCCCTTGGGGATGTAAACGATACAAGATTCGTCCGGGGAAAATGCGGATTCGAATCCTGAGATGGTCCAACGTTTTTGGTTTGAAATCAAATACCAAAATTGAAGCTAGCCCGCGTAGCGTCCTCGTAAGCTTCGAGAAGGGCTTTCCAGTGCGTAGGGTCAACTTGGAGACAAAAGGTCCGAATTTGGGCCAAGTCTCTCGATGATTTGAAAAGCACAATGTAATGGGAATTAAGACTGATTTGGCGCAGGCCATCAGGATACAAACATTGGCTTAGAAAGAAAATGGAAAGGTTTCTGTGGTGTGAACCTTTGATGAAAAATTTAAGGAGTTCTTTGTTATGATTTATAATTTCATCCATGAAATCGTCAATCACAATGAGTTTTGGACCTTGCCCAGGCGGGTGATCTTCCATCAGAGCAATTCTTGTCGAAAATCAACAAAATCAGATAACTCCTCATAGAGAGGCTGCCACTCCGAGTAATAAAAAACAATTTATTCCAGTGGAACATTAAACATGTGCTCCCTGTTTTCAATGATTCTTTTCATGAAGACTGTTTTTACCAGCACCTGTGCCACCCCACAATGAGGGCCGTGCAAGGATGTTGGAACTTAAGATCCATCGTGACGGTCAGTCAAGTAATGAGCTCGAAACTCAAACACATTTCTTTTTATAGTTTTTTTGGGGCCTTTTTCAACGGTTATCCTACAGGACCACCGGGTCGAAGCTTCTCCCCTGCGCGCTGCTTGCTGTTTAAGGACATGCTGGTCCGTTTGGCTTGCTGTTTAAGGACATGCTGGTCCGTTTGGCTTGCTGTTTAAGGACATGCTGGTCCGTTTGGCTTGCTGTTTAAGGACATGCTGGTCCGTCTGACTTGCTGTTTAAGGACATGCTGGTCCGAGTGGCTTAACGCTGAGCCAGCAAAATAGAAGCCAGAGCCCAATGCGTTTCGCATTTTTGGCGGCTCAAGTCACCTGGGGGTTGACTGTGTGAATCTCCGAGTTGCATGGAGCCCACAGTTTAGGGAGTTTTTTAAATGCGGGACACCCCCAGCTTCTCAATGTTTATGACATTAAGATGGGGTAGCAGCCCTTGCATTATTTTTCTTTTTTCTTCCCCTTTTATGTACAGTTCATTGACATATTCTGTGAACTGAAACAAGGTGTCCTCCATCGATTCATAGGGAGTAACTCCAGAGTCCCAAGTGAGACCGTGGATTTTCTGAGTCACATAATTATTGTGTGTGACAACAGCAGGAGGCAGAGCCAACTCGAGACAGGGCGGAGCAAAGCTAACGACCTTGAATTCGTCTCTAAGCAAGTTTGACTCAAAGAGAGCAAACTCCTTAATGATATAGCGGCCCTCAGGCCCCATCAACAACTGGACATCGCAAGCATAAGCCATGTTGACTGTTCGAAGCGAAGCAGAAAACTGTGCTGTTGCCAGCTTTGAGTCCTCTATTTATTGTGCCGGGGATCGACACCAGCGCGGCTTAGTGGCGTGCACTGAAACTAAAGGGCCAGCCTGTCTCTCCCTTGCACAGTGTTTTGTTTCTTTTAGGCATCGTGTCACGCGCAGCGCGACAAGTAACCCGCGCCGTCGGCGTAGGCAACACCTCCAGCACGCCTCTGCCCTGCCGTATCTGCCCGCTGGCCGGTCAGATGCTTCTGACCGCGTCCGAATTCTCCGTCGTGGCGCTGCGAGCGGGAGCGAGACGGACGAGCCGACGAGTCGCAGTCACCGGTCACCTGTCAACGCACGTACGTGTCGCTCGACGCGCTGCCTCGCGCGTGCTGCCGCTGTCAAACTCTGCGGCCCGGACATGTTGCGTACCTTTGCGCTGTGAATTAGTTTCGTGAAGAGCGCCATCATCATGCTTCACCCATCTTCTTCTCCGCCCGCAAGGTGTGCATTGGATTTGTCGTTTCGTCCGTCGCGGAGGTAATGGATGTTCTGTAGGCACTTGTTGACCTTGACCTTGGTCCACAGGCGTCGAGTCTTGGGCTGAGTCCCTTCAACATCATGGGCTAAGTTCTCCGTCTGCCTTGCCTCCTACCTTCGTGTCGACTTGCTGCTCCCTCTCCTTGATGTCACCATGGCCGTCACCGTCGTCGTCAAGTTGGACTGCGCTTGGTGGTGTGGGGGTCGCTACTACCACCCCTCCCTGGCGTTGCCTGCTGTTCGACGTGACGTCATTCCTCTAGACTCTTCCTTCAGTGAAGTGATTGTGTGATTGTGATAAGCCGTCGTGCTTTAACTTTGTGATTTCTGGCTGTGCCTCGGACGTTCTTGCGCGAGTAGTTTAGTGAAATTTAGTGTTGTACGCCAGCCAACGCTTTGTATGCGTTTAGAGTGTGAGGTGGCGCCCCTCTGCACTGTATTGTCATCTTGTCAACGTTCATTGTCTTTCCCTGTTAGACAATAATTGGTGAGTGTGCACACTTGGTTTCTTTCTATCCTTCTCACTCTGGCCCAGGTGATGGTATCTTTGTATTTAGATTCTTGATCGATTGTCTAGACTTTAGAACTATTATGTTAGAGTGTTTTTGCTCCCAGTGTTTATTTTCTACTGGTTTAATTATTTAAAGTCTAATTTTGATGTGTCTCGAGTGCCCTTTCGTTCTGCTTTCTATTATTTGATTGCGGACAAATTTTGCAACTCTTATTTTGAGTTATTATTGCTTGGAGTTTGACTATTAATTTCACTCTCTGGTTATCGCATTGTTTATAATGCTTTGAATTTTGTCATTAGTAACTGTAATTGCTCTTTATGCTTTTACTAGTTAATTGTTTGGCACTCGAGCATTGTTCATAATTCAGTCAGAATCGTTGTTGAAGTTCTTCTTTTGTTGAAGCTCTTTTTCATTGAAGTTTCCTTGTAGATTTCCTTTTATAATTTAGGGGGACGCCCCTTGAATTGATCTCATTATGTAGATTAATTGATATCTTAAATTCATTGGTTATGGTGAGAATTACTGTTGACTTTGATTCTTTTGTTTGTTTGCGCTCGTTGTTTGTCGATCTATGTGGACTGAAATTTACTGTTGATCATTTGGCTTTCTATTCTTCACTTTAAAATACCTTTAATAATTACTAGTTACCTTTAACTTTATTTCAAATAGCTTGCTGATGGACAATTCATTCTGTTTACTTTAATGAGATTATTGTTGTTCATTCTGGAATATTTCTATTCTTAAATTCAGTTGTTATTTATAAATCTTTATTCAGTCCTTTTCACTTGTTGAATTTCCTCTAAATTGTTTCCTTTGAAGTTCTTCGTTTAGGACTTACTGTTCGCTCCTGAAAGAAAGATTACTTTTAGTAGACATTTGCTCATTATTAATTATAATAGTTTATTCACTGTTACTTACCTTGCATTGTTTTCCATATGCCAATATTTGTTGATATTAAATTTGACCATTAACTGCACATACTCTTGTTTCTCGTTACTTGTGTATTTCCTTGTTTCTACTGTTGTCCTGGCTTCAAGAGGGTAATGAGAAGAAGAACCCGCCTAACTCTACACAAGATTTGTATGAAATCTCTTGCCCGTGAGAAGAGCCTGTGACAATCGCCTAACAAATTCATGACCTCAAGCAGTTCTTGGTCTTCTTCATCTGCCTCGGCAAATCCGTTGAAGCCGTGGGAACGGTTCGGGCCATATCTACCCTTCTCCGCTTTGTATTAACCGCCTGCCAATTTTTTCTGCTGGCACGGGTTACGATTTTTCATCCCGGTAAGCGGGCAATTTGATAGGGAATTGGTATGGTCATTTTGTCGACCTCACCCATGACCATGGCCTTTAGGTTCTCAAAGGCCACCATTTGGTCACACGAGGTATTAATACTAATTCCTCTGACTTTGATACAGACTTTAATTTTTGTCAGATCTCCACCGACGGCCACTTTATAGGCATAATTTTTGGGCCCACCTGCAGCGAATTCCGTTATGAATGACCCGGGTCCGTGATCCTCCTCTGGCTGATTTGTGAGGTCACCGAGGTGGGTGCCTAGCGGGAGGTCTGGTTCCCCAGGCCTCGATATGTAGGCCACTGAATCGGTATCGTGGTAAAGTGCCCTTTCCTTAACAATGTCCAAGTACTTATACGATTGGAGACGGCCAAAACATGATGTGAAAGCAGCGTGGAGCAGTGAGCTTGTGGGCAAAGACACCTCGCTATCCTCAACGGGTGTGTACGAGACTTGAAAGCAATCCTCACTCAAGTCCAGAATGTTATTAATGACTTTAGAGGGGTCTGTAATTAATGTTATAAGTTGAGCATAATCGCTTACAATCTGAGTCTTGGATCTGATGGTTTTTTCTCCAAATTTTGTCCCAGAATGAGTTTAGAATCAATTGAGCTAGAGTGCGGAGGGCAGGATTTTTTTCCATTTTTGTGGGATCAATTACAATACCATCATTGGCTGAGCGATTAGCGAAGCCCCTTACTCGGTTGGCTGAGCGATTAGCGAAGCCCCTTACTCGGTTGGCTGAGCGATTAGCGAAGCCCCTTACTCGGGTGGGGTCAAAAGATTTTGTCTGTCTGCCTGTGTGTGTGTGTGTGTCTGTGTGTCCGCGCTTCTCCTCCTAAACGGCTTATCCGATCGGGCTGAAATTTTAAAACTTAAGTTCTACTCGTAAATAGCTCGCCACAGCCACCTCGACAGCCACCTAGCTCCCCAGGATCATTCCAAACGAGCAGGGCTTCAATTTTAAAAGTTGTTCGATTGGTGTGAAAATTCTGTGTGTCCGCGCTACTCCTCCTAAACGGCTTATCCGATCGGGCTGAAATTTTAAACTTAAGTTCCACTCGTAAATAGATCGCCACAGCCACCTCAACAGCCACCTAGCTCCCCAGGATCATTCCAAACGAGCAGGGTGTCAATTAAAAAGTTGTTCGATTGGTGTGAAAATTCTGTGTATCCGCGCTACTCCTCCTACTCCTCCTAAACGGCTTATCCGATTTGGCTGAAATTTTTTAACTTACGTTCCTCTCGTCAATGGCTCGCCACAGCCACCTCGACACATACCTATATTCTCAGGATCATTCCACACGAGCAGGGTGTCAATTTTAAAAGTTGTTCGATTCGGCTGAAAATTTAAACTTTAGTTCCGGACTTTAAAAGCTCTCTAAATATTGCTCGCCAGCACCCTAGCTGTATTGAATCATCCCCTACGAGCAGGGACAAGAAATGAAGATATTGCAAAGCCTCTTACGTGACGTTGTGACCCGGCTAGATGCCTGCCGAAGGCAGGCTAGCGCCGCAGGCCAAGGTAGGTGTAAACGCCAGGCGCGGATTGTCGGAAGAGGACGAGCGAGATATCGCGAAGCCCCTTACGACAAGACGTGGTCTGGCGTACACCTACCTTGTATTTCTTAACGTCGTCCATGAATTTTTGCTTTTGCTCCTGATTTTTACAGTCCTCGGGCCAGCCACTGGCCTGAATTTTGAGTGCCATGAAGCGGCGGACATAAGCCGAAAGGAGACCGTCCTCGCCCGTCTCGGGATTATATTGCTTGGTACCAGGGTACTGATAAACTTCATGAACTCTCATGAGAGTGTACCCTTTCTCCGGGACCGCTAAGAGAAGTTCCGGGGCACACCACTCACCGGTGATTTGCCGTTCAGAGGGAGCATGCTGACAGACAGTGGGACTTTCTGTTACTCGCGCATGTGCGACATAAGGGGAACATTAATTTGTTATTACATTTGAAGGGGAGCACGGGCAAGAATAAGTCATGGGGAGGGAGGACTGTGCATTTAATGATGCCATTCCACGAGTCCATAGGGGGCATGGCGTCATCGCCCTCTAAAAAGATTTCAGGGTGACCGTAGGGATAAGCACCCCTTAAATTAGCATTAGAAATGACGTCTGCCATTTTAATTTTTTCGCCCTTTGCGAGGTCAGCTTTGTGGTACCAACGCAGTGCACTGGTACGCCCACCACAGAGTGCCCCGCGAAGATTCAGGGGAGAAACACGGGTAGTGGGGTGAGACTCAAAGTACGCCTGTACTGTAGGGTCAGTAAGATCATTTCTCCAGTCACACTCCCATTTCTCTATGACAACGTAACCCGCTTTGCGGAAAAGGGCTGTGATGCGCTGAGTGCGCTCATAGCGATCTTGTAGACTGTTTTCCCCCATTGGCAGGGTAGTGGGTGGGGCATTGATGCCAGTAGCACCCGTGAAATTGATAAATTCGGCGTTCTTGGCCACCGTTGGGGAGGGGGATTTCCGCGTAGCCGTCTACAGGGCGACCGAGTACAGAGACTTCCCGGTCCGTATAATTGGTTGAAATTTTCTGCCCCAATTTGTCTTGCTCATAATCGAGCCAGCGAAGAGCCTCATGGCTTTGTTTGCCTCGGCCGTGATAGCCACCTGCAGGGATTATCCCTATAGTATTGGGAGGGAGGAAGTTTTTTCGATAGGCTGCCATACAAGCCGAACTTAGGGTTATGCATTGAAACATAGGGTCAAAGCCCGCAGATTGAGCAAATAATTTTCTGAACGCCTTACAAGATTGTCTGAGAATAGTGACATCTGAGATGCAGTAATCTATGAGTTCTTTTCTGAAATTAAACTTGAAGCCCTGACTGGTTTGTTCATCGTACCATTTGTTAAATTCAGAGGCAGCACTAGCTTTCATGCTTGAGACACAATACCATTTCACGTGGGGGGAGAGGACCTTCATAGTTGTAGTTATCAGGTTGATTGAAAAGGAAAGGGAAGTACCCTTTTTTTAACTCGGTGAGTCCGAACGATTTAGGCATAGCAGAGAGGGGCATAGGAAGGAACATCAGGCTGTCAATGAATGTCCAAGTATTAATTTTCATACTCAGTATTTTGGCCCCTTAAAGAGTGAGTTCAGGCTTCATTTTGCGCTTAATCATCTCTTGCAGCAATAGAACACCATCATAGGCTTTAGCATTGTGTGCAGTAATTAGGATCTCTGTTTTTGGCTGAGCGATTAGCGAAGCCCCTTACTCGAGTGATGCCAGAAAACTTTGGATGTCTGTCTGTTTGTTTGTCTGTTTGTCTGTCCGCGCTTCTCCTCCTGAACGGCTTATCCGATCGGGCTGAAAATTTAAACTTAAGTTCTACTCGTAAATAGCTCTCCACAGCCACCTCGACAGCCACCTAGCTACCCAGGATCATTCCAAACGAGCAGGGGGGCAATTTTTTAAGTTGTTCGATTGGGCTGAAAATTTAAACTTAAGTTTGGCTCGTTAAAAGTTATTCAAATATTGCTCGCACGCACCCTAGCTGACATAGATCATCCCCTACGAACAGGGGACAAAAAATTAAGACATCGCGAAGCCCCTTACGCCAGGCAGTGACCCGGCGTACCTTTACCTTGTCTTAGGGAAAGCTCCTTAAATAATTGGCTGAGCGATAGCGAAGCCCCTTACTCCAGTGACCCTTGAAAACTTTGGATGTCTGTCTGTCTGTCTGTCTGTTTGTCTGTTTGTCTGTCCGCGCTTCTCCTCCTAAACGGCTTATCCGATCGGGCTGAAATTTTAAACTTAAGTTCCACTCGTAAATAGCTCGCCACAGCCACCTCGCCAGCCACCTAGCTCCCCAGGATCATTCCAAACGAGCAGGGTGTCAATTTATAAAGTTGTTCGATTGGTGTGAAAATTCTGTGTGTCCGCGCTACTTCTCCTAAACGGCTTATCCGATCGGGCTGAAATTTTAAACTTACGTTCCCCTCGTAAATAGCTTGCCACAACCACCTCGACACATACCTATCTCCTCAGGATCATTCCACACGAGCAGGGTGTCAATTTTGAAAGTTGTTCGATTGGCCTGAAACTTTAAACTTAAGTTCCGGACTTGAAAAGCTCTCGAAATATTGCTCGCCAGCACCCTAGCTGTTGTGTTGGATCATCCCATACGCGCAGACACAAGAAATAAGGACATTGCAAAGCCCCTTACGCGATGTTGTGACCCGGCCACATGCCCAGGCAGGCTAGCGCCGCAGGCCAAGGTAGGTGTAAACGCCAGGCGCGGATTGTCGCAAGAAGACGAGCGAGACATCGCGAAGCCCCTTACGACAAGACGTGGTCTGGCGTACACCTACCTTGTCAATAAATTGCCCCATAACATTAAAATTGGGATCATCTAAGTTGTGGAAGACGTTTTGCCGCGTTTTGCATACGGTGCAGAAATAATCATTCTGTGGAATATTGCAACAATCGGCGCACACGGCCTGAGTCACAATGAGGTTCACTTTGTGCTCAAATACACCGGGTTTAATCTCTACATGCTGACAGGCCTCTGCGTCCCCACCATAAAGAAACAAAATGCCATTTTTCCTGTTTTTCCCGCCCCTCCCAACCCTGCATGTAACAAAGGTGATTTTCTTTGACATTGGATTTACAGGATTTACAGTACACGAATCCACATGTGTGAGGACGTGACCCGCGCCCTGTGGGTAACTGGTCTCACACGCTTGACCAAAAGCGGAACGATTCACATTTGGTTCTATTGTGTTTGGTAGCAGGAACTGTGCTATGATTAGATAACTGAAAAAGTAGCGATGGGAATCGACAACTTTGGCCCGTCCCCTTTGAACTTTTTTTGTTCAAGATTGAGTAAAATATTCAAACTTTTGGAGCTGATTTTGACCCTCTTGCCGTTAGGTAGACCGGTTTGCGATGTGTCTTGAAAATGTCTCGTCGGGGCACATCGAATAAGCCAATAAAAATTTTCAGTTGGTCGACCCCCCTTTTTTGGCCCGTCCCCTTATTATTATTGAATAATAATAAAGAGTTACGGGCCATATAGGATGACCCATGCTGTGTGTCTGTGTGTCTGTGCACACACTTCCGTGGTCCGATTTTGATCAAACATTTTTTTTTTGAATCCTTGGGTGAACCGATGAAACGCTCGGTGGCAGCAAATCTTGACAGGAGCCCAGGAGGCCCTGTAGTATCTTACTACAAGAAATGCCCCTAAAACCAGCTCCAAAAGTTCGCTACTTCACCTCAAACTTCAAAAAAGGGGGGTCGGACCAACTGAAAATTTTTATTGGCTTATTCGATGTGCCCCGACGAGACATTTTCAAAGACACATCGCAAACCGGTCTACCTAACCGGCAAGAGGGTCAAAATCAGCTCCAAAAGTTAGCTATTTGACTCAAACTTCAAAAAAGGGGGTCGACCAACTGAAAATTTTTTATTGGCTTATTCGATGCGCCCCGACGAGACATTTTCAAAGACACATCGCAAACCGGTCTACCTAACCGGCAAGAGGGTCAAAATCAGCTCCAAAAGTTAGCTATTTGACTCAAACTTCAAAAAAGGGGGGTCGACAAACTGACAAATTTTTAATTGGCTCAATCGATGCGCCCCCGACGAGAAATTTTCAAAGACACTCGCAAACCGGTCTACCCTAACCGGCAAGAGGGTCAAAACCGCGTCCAAAAGTTTGACATTTTTCTCAATCTTGAAAAAAATACGTTGAAAAGGGACGGGCCAAAGTTGTCGGATTTCCATCGCTACTTTATCTGTTATTCAAGTTTGAGTGAAGTAGCGAACTTTTGGAGCTGGTTTTAGGGGCATTTTCTTGTAGTTAGGTACTACAGGCCTCCTGGGCTCCTGACAAGATTTGCTGCCACCGAGCGTTTCATCGGTTCACCCAAGGATTCCAAAAGACAATATTTGATCAAAATCGGACCACGGGAAGTGTGTGCACAGACACACAGACACAAGCATGGGTCATCCTATATGCCCGTCACTCTTTATTATTATTCTATAATAATAAGGGACGGGCCAAAAAGGAAGACTTTTACTTTGATGTCCCTTTGGGGGGGCGTGGGTCACAATATCAATGTATGCTCACGTAACATTTTGTTTGCACGTAAAAAGAGCTAGATCATTCTTCACATATAAAAATCTCCCATTCCTGCATGTGAGTGTGGAGTCCTGTATCTCCTTCAAAATTGCTAATGTGTGTTCGGCGGACGTTCCGGCGGCGCGCGTAACCAATACACTGAGCGGCCTGCGCACAGGACAAGACAGCATTACCCTCAATTTATAGCATCGATTCAATTTGAGAGAGCTACTTACTCGGTGAGTGTCCTTGACGGTCAAAAGGTCATAGTTCTCGTTTTGGTGACGCAATTCCCGGCAAACTATCTTGGACGGGGGTGCATCCTAGTTTCGGTTTCCCATTGCCTTCCTTTTAACCGACGATATAAGTAATTGCCGCTGCACTCTCACATCCGCGACCAACTTGCATTCGTGCTTTCCCTCCATCCCGAGCACTCTGTCTTTTTCCTCTGTTACAAACACTTTGGCATTACAGGAGTTCGTACAACCACCTGCAAAAAACGGAATGTAAACAGCAGCAAGAACAACAACACCTCTTCCAAACTCTTCGCGCATACTTACAGCCAGCCAGCCCTCCCTTTCCTCTGTAGCGGCGCCCATCGATAATTAGGCATGGCTGGCCACGCTGAGTCTCCGTGACGAAAACTTGACAAAAACTTGACGAGAACTCATTGTTGATCGTTGACGTAGGTAGGTAAACAGTACTGGCCGACACACGCGCCGATATTAAGAAGTACGTTTTCCAGTTTGAAAGAGCTGTACTGGAGCTTTATATGAAATAATTACTAAGTGAGTTATGCCCCTCAAATGTGGTGACAGCAAAGAAGAGTTAACTTAAAACTTACCTCATACTCTTCGCCTGGTCCGAGTCCTGCTGGATTCGGCGCTGGACTGCGCAGTGGAGGCGTGGGTGAGAGCGTCACCATTGGGCTCCCGAACATTGGGCTTCCGAGCCTTCCTCGGCTTCCGCTGCGGCTGCTCGGACTTCTCTGCGACTGAAACAAACCAACCAAACACAATGGAGAACTTTCTTCTACTCTGGGAGGTGGCGGAGCGTAACGTTGGATCCAAACAAACCGGCACCTTCTTCCCGATTATAAGCAAGAGGTATTTTAGATCGGTTCGAAGATTGCAGGTCGTGTGGCAGAATGTTTTTTAAAAGTAAGTTTGGATGCTCCTTGATCAATTTTAACCAGATAATAGAAGGTCTATTTATGACCTGCCAACGAAAACTGTCCATAATTGTCCATAAATAAGAAATAAGAAAAACTATTGGGTTTTGCCTGCTTGGTAAGTGTAACAGGCAATGCACAAAATCTTATATATTGTTCAGGAATCCCATTTTTTTTCAAGAAATTTGTTTGAATGGTCGCCCAGACTAAAATTACCATGGGCACCATGGCGAATTCCGAGACCCATGGGGCGAATCGCCATGGTTATGGTGCCTATCGCCATGGCGAATCCTGCTTTCGCCATAGGGCTCGTCAATTCACTATGGTCACGGTCACCCATGGGGATAATCCCCATGGTGCATCGGGTATCGCCATGGTAGAGCCGGGAAGCGCCATGGTGAGAGTGTGACCATGGTGCATATCCTGGAAGGTAGGCAAAAATGTGGTTGAATTAGGTAGGCAAACCCGCTACTCAATTATGCTATTTTGGAAACGACAAGAGATAGAGAGTCGGGAACCACGCCATTGTGCTCAGAATTGAATTTTTACATGTGCGGAGTACTATTCGGCAGCTCCGGAGCCTCGTCAGCTTGACTTCCCTAGTCACCCCCTTAGCACACCATGGCGGGCCACCCCATAGTGCAGTGCATCATGGTGCGCTACTCCATGGCGCAGTGCACAATGGTGCGCCACCCCATGGCGCAGTGCACCATAGTGCGAATCACCATTGGCAATTTCGTCATGGTCACAACATCCCACACCATGATGCCCCCATAGTCACACATCGCCATGGTTCGCCTCATGGTAATTTTAGTCTAGGCGCATGAAAACGAAATTAACATAATGTTTCTTACAGCAAGTTCGGAAAGTAAAATATTCTCAAAGACAGTGTTAAAATTCACAAAATGTCAAACTTGGTCAATGAAACCTTATTTTGCAATAAATGTGCCATCATACTAATCCACAGCCTAGACACACATTTTTACAGAGAATGCAGCCTTTCAGAGTGCATCCTACTCACACCATAATATTACCTACCTCATGATCATTGCCACTGGCGGATCCCTCTGAGCCTGGATATAAAGCATGCATTATTAAGCTAAGACGTTCCATCCAAACATCTCCAATTGTTAAGGAAACCAACTAACTAAGCGGCATTATAACGCAAACTAAATTAAGGTTAGCTCCAGAAACACAATTATTTTATCATCAAACTATGATGTATACAAAGAGGCAGCTAAGTACAGCTAACAATCTAATGCAAATAGTTACGCCATATGAGCTAGATAAATTATTTTGTGACCGGAGAGCAACAAAATGAAAAAAAATGAAGAACTTACCAGTAACGGAACCTGCAGCAGCTGCAGCAGCTGCAGTAGCAGAGGCGGCTGCAGAGGCGGCCGCAGCAGCGATTTCGGCCTTCGTTGGCCGCTTCATTTTAGACCCTTTCGGGCGTCCTCTCTTGGTCCCTGAAACCAAATACCAAGCACAGGTTAGTCACATGCAGATAAATAATTATGGTCTTCAATTGTTGCCCGCTTTGTTGCCTCTACTTTCAACAACAAATGTCTTTGTACAATTTTTCCTTTTTTGCACTCTGAACCCTTCCTGGGCAAACTGTTTGGACTAATCTTGCCAAGATGAATTTAAACAAGTTCTTTGATATGCAGAACACAAAGTTACAGAGAGATACTTTAATTAAATGGCAATAATTCATACAGCCGTTGCAGTTCTGTATGCAGTTCCGTATCCAGTTCTGTACGCAGTGCGCCGGGTATGGAGTTCGTAATTTCTCATTGACAGTAGTAAAAATTTGGATTTACCAAAACACTGTAAATTATGTAACGTAATTAAGGGGGGTTGACGCGATTTTTCGTGTTTTTTTTGATGGTCAAAGAGGTATTTTTTGTAAAAAAAACGGTTGGGTCGAAACATAAAACCGAGATATCCTTGGATTTGTCTCACTTTTAGCTTTCAAATTCACTATCGCTATCATCGATACCAAGTATATCAAGGTTGGCCTGCTCCACTTCAAAATTTTGTGTAAAAAGGTTCAAAAAGTTTGCGCGCATGATTTTAGCTACACTAGTCAACTTAAACTGCCGGTTCATGGCTTATTCGAAAGGTCTTCAGAAAACCAACAAATTGACATAGGACTTTTGGGATATGACACGTACATCAAGAGCAGGAATTTTTTCCCTTAACCCCCCTAGAAAAAGTCCAAATTTTGGGTTATTATTATGAATTTCTCAGCTCCTAGGGTGGTTAGGTGGAAAATCCTATGTTTATTTGTAGGTAATTGAAAGAGCTTTAAAATGAGATATCAGCCAAGCCTCTAAGTCGACGGGTTCGGCTGAAATCATGCGCGCAAGCTTCAAAAAATGTAGTTTTGAGATAATAGCCTCTAAAGTTTGAAAAAATCATTGATTTTACTTGTGCAGACCTTCAGTAAAACTAGTGTATCGTTGGAACTACATCGAATTTAGATTAAAGCGAACCACTGGCGGAAAGGGGACATTTCAGAGTACCAATAAAAACAAAAAACCCAAATTCGGATTTTTGGAAAAATATTAAGTGTCAACCCCCCTTAACTACTATTATGTTGGTACTAGCCCAGCTTCTTTACATACCGTCTTTGGCGGGCCTTTTAGTTGTGGCCTTTACTGCCTCTTTCTTCACTCGCAGTTTTTTCTCTGAGTTTTTCTTCACTGGCTGAAGGAAAAAAAATACAAAATTAATGTACAGGAAAAGATACCAAAATGCAGAATGATTGGTAGAGACAAAGATGATCAACGGACAAAACACGGGCCACACAACTAATCCTCAGTAGTAATTTCACATTCTGCTTACCTTTGATGTGGAGGCGGGAGAGCTGGACAGATCCTCACTCAGATTGTCCGGCTCATACAGAGCGGAGCCGTTTGAGTCGGAGTCAGACTCATCATCTTCGCCCTCTTCGTCTGCTTCCTCAACCGGAGCTAAGAAACAAAGACGAATACAAAGTAAGAAAAACAAAGAACAAAAACAACAACCTAAGCTATATGAAATATACTAAACAAGCACAGAGTGTAACGTGGTAACTGACACATTGTACCAGACACAAGCAGCACATTAGACAGATAGGTCTGATTCAAGAGTGACCTAAGCTTCATGGGGAGCTTTTACGCATGATATTTGATTGTCTAAGACTATCCCTCACTCCCCATTATCTGTGACTTGTAAGAACCCTCAACACTGACATTGAATACACCCGACTCTTACCACCAGCTTCGCAGCGATCTGGTGGACTCCCCCGCTTCGGGACACTGCGCAGCGCTGTGCGTCACGAGGCATGCCTGGAGGGGCCTGCGAAGGTGCCCGTCGTGAGAGCGGGAGTCACTCCGTCCCCTCGAGGCGTGGCGCCCGCGGTGGCGAGAGGGGCTGCGACGGCGGGGCGTCACTCAGTTCCCTGGAGGCGTGGCGCCCGCGGTGGTAAGGGGGCTGCGATGGCGCCCGTCGTGAGGGCGGGAGTCACTCAGTTCCCTGGAGGCGTGGCGCCCGTGGGTGGCGAGAGGGGCTGCGACGTCTACTGGAGTTCCGCCAGTCGCGATGGTTGGCGACACCACGACTCCTGAAGAGGCTCTGTTGCCCCATGAATGCATGAAGTCCTAGACACAAAACAATTGAGGATAACCAAAAAGCCATGGCTTTCTATCGCCCGCCCCCTTTTCCTCTCCAGGAACACACAGTGGCACAGCATGACTGTCCACAAAGCAAAGTGGCCGTGCAGGACGAAGAGTCTCCGCGATGACCTCACCCCAAGTATAGCGCGAAATTGCGCAAAACAAGCTAAACGGATCGATCGTTTCCGTTCCTTCACGGAGGCGACTGCACTCGAACACCCACAAACTGGAAACTGCGGTAAGAAGCCGGTGCCCTTCCGGGGTCGGAGCGTAGAGCCCGAGGGGGGAACCACTACAAATGCTTGTGTACACAGGATTTCTGCAGCTCGAGGATTTCACAAGATTTCTCTGAAAATTTGTTGAGATATTCACGCCTTGCATGGCTGGATTTCACTGTAATGGTGAAAGATTTCTCGAGATGTTGAGGGATTTCGCTTGAATTTTCGGGATTTCAGAGGAATTCAATGGATTTCTGACAGATTTCATTGCATTTCTGGAGCAAGATTTCCAAAGATTTCTGGAGATTTCAGTAGGATTTCAGGGAGATTTCAGCATCTTTGTACACAGGATTTCACGAGTGGTTGCCCCCCTCGGTAGAGCCCCTGCCATCGCCAGGGTAGGCAAGCCCGATGACTTGCGGGTGCAACGGGCTGGCCTATACCCTGACCGTGCCAGGCGCTGTACTGACTCCGAGAGGTGGTTCCAAACAGAGCATTATTTTTTTTCCGTGCGCACTGTGATGGCCGCGCTACACTAACCCTGCTGGGGCAACCGATAACCACAGCTACTTCGACGCACCAGGCGCGAACACTACCGTAGAGAGAGAGGACCATGCTCTGCTCGATGGACGTCACGCTGCACCTTCCACTCGGACCGTCGTTAAAACGGTGAATGTTAACGCGTAACAGATGGAGATAAGAGTCAACGACGCAATACTATTAGTTTAATCAAGACGCTATGTTAAGTTTGCAGTGGTCTTTCAAAATCCATCCGACACGTCAAATATGGTACAACCCCAAGTAGAAATCCGAATTTCATAAGGGTCACTTCAAATTAAAGCGTATGGCACAAAAATAACATGAAAAATAAATTAACGATATAATTTGCTCCTCTCGGTGCTTACCACAAACGTTCGCAGGAGGGTTGGCAGCAGGGTGCTGCTGGAAGACCTGCTGGGGCGCCGGCTGGAATACCCTGCGACGGAGGCACCCTTAAAATGGGCTGGCCCAAGAAATGGGCAAGTCTGGGGTCCTGTAAATAATTTGAAACCAACCGTACATATTATGTACGGTACCAAGTGCCACCGCTCTACATGCACCGCCGTAATAGTCCCTAAATCAAGGTGTGCTCTGTGCACTGGTGCGCGATTAGCGTGCCGCTTTGTACGCGTGCCGTAGGCCTCCCCGTCTCCACACCATCCATGATGGCTAATCAGCGAATACCTAGAAAATTAACACCAGCACAACCCTAGCCTGATACGAGATGTCATGAAGAGCCCCCACGGCCGTGCGAGGGGGATGGGGAAGGAAGCGGAAGCAGTACAGTGGCTAGACCATGTCGTGGGAGGGTGGGAAGAGGCGTGGAAAGGGGGGGGGGGGGGGGGCGGGGGTCGCTGAGGTGCGGAGGGAGGAGGAGGGGGGGAGCGGGGCGCGAGGCGCGAGGCGTGGGGCGCGGGGGCGAGGCGCGAGGCACGCGACGAGGGGGTGGGGGCCGGCGGCGGGCCGCGGGGCTGCCTTTTAACTTTTCGGCACGCAGCAGACGCGTTTACAACGCGTTTTGCTCGCGTCCAACAACACGCTTTCAACACGATCGACGGCTCGAGCACAACACGTTTCCAACACGAAAGTCCCATAATACATGCTTCCAACGTGATACACCGAGTTGAAACTGATTTTCCAAACACGAATTCAACTCGTTACATCGCATTTCAAACGCCTAAAAACAAGACTATTTTTTTCTACAGGGCAGGGGCACAGGTGTAGTGGCCACAGCAAGGTTAGAATCCCTTAAGCGCCGCACAACGTGAGGCCTCCTTAACGCAATCCCGTGAAAACCTCACCCAGACCGGACAAATTTTGACTTTGTCCATAAGTCAAGGACCTCGCAATACTCTGTGACCCAACCAGAGTCCCCACTCTCCCGACTTAACACCCTCAGTAAATTTATCCCATGAAATTCTCCTACTGAGAGTCCAGCCACTTCAAGAAGCCGATTTCTGTCAGGTGAATTAAGTACTCAAAGGGCCGATCGCGGTTAGAGCATGAAAAGACTTGAGATAAGTATAAAACACGCATTCCGAACCGCAAACCAAATTAAATCTCATTTCGGCTGGGCTAAATGAAATGACAACAGAAGACTACTCACCATGATAATTCTTTCCTGATAGTCCTTGTCTGAAGCGTTCTCTTCTATACATCGATGTTCGAACTTGTTGAGAAGCGAATGGCGGCAATTACGTTAGTCTTTTGTTGACCCTAGGAGATGATGAGACCCGGAAACGATTCTGCGCTAGTGGTGGCAACGCCCGTGAGAGGTTCAAGTGGACACCACCTCTGATGTGACAAGAAACTAGATATAATTTGTCGAAAATGAAAGTAAACCTTCGTCTAATGCTTGCGGATATTGTCTGTTGGAATTGAGACATTTTAAAAATCTAAGTGGAGTGTGCGCTGGCAGCCGCGCGCATTATTACGGCCGCTCGTAGTTATTGTGAGGTTGGTAGTGATTTTGTCCCATCGAAGTTGTTGTTGTTGAAACTGGTTCAAACTTGTTTGGAACGGCCGGCTCACCTTCGTTGGTCCTTTTGAATGTTTTTTTCATTACTTTTATACAAATATATCGGTAGGTAGGGCTGCAAGGACGGAACGCATTGTAGTTTAACGGAGATACTACTTGGCTGGCGCGAATGAGCTGTTCTGTACCGCCATACGCCGTAGCCGTTAGCGGCTTAGGCCACTTGCCAAAGGATTCTCGTCGGTCAGGCGACATTTTTCTCCTCAAGTTAAGTTCCAAGCTGACGCGGAAAGGCCTCGGATCATTTCGGAGGACTTCGTGTGTGCTCCGATCAAAAGTAAGTAAACGTTTCTCCGTGGTTTTCGTGTTTAGTGCGTTCGCAGCCGAACCTAACCTCTCCTTGCGTCGTCAGTTTTCTTCATGTAAGGGTTTATTTCAGACTCTCCAGCCACGACTGTCGTTCGCGAGTGATGTAGACCGAGGAGTGGGAGTATTCGTCTGGTTTTCGTCCGTGTCCCATCCATATGACGTGATTATTTCAGTTGGAGAGCCTCCGAGAGACTACCATGGTTAAAGTAAGCAGGCACATAACATCTGCGTGTTTTTCTTATTCCTGCCCACTCTGGCTATTAATAGTGACTGATCTGTTTCCAGATGTAATCTGCTACTCCATCTCCACCTCGCCACACTGATGGCTGTCCCCTGGTGTTGTGATCAAGCAAGTCTGACATTGTTGCGCTGAAGGCTTTTGAAAGTGTTTCCATTGGCTTTAAGTTGGCCAAGAAGAATTCAGTGCATCTAGTTGAGTGGTTAAGTATTGTGTCGTTTGTGTGTGTGTGTGTTATGATTGTGTAGCTTAACGTGGTGAGGGTGGGAAATGTGGACAACATCAAGAGGGCCATGTCAACTTGCTGCACACGACCACTTCATCTCGTATGCTCAGCAATTGGGAATCTCACATCAAGCATTTCAAGAGGAGGCTGGTGGTGATCGAGTGTGAATTCTATGCATGTGCATGGGTGTTTTAAGACAAATCCATAGGCGTATCTTGGCCGTCTTCTGACTTCAGTCCAAGGAGAGCTGTCTACATTTCTGCTGGAGGAAATTAACCTGAAGGTAATAAATACGAAAGCAGCAAGAAGTCCTATAGGGGTGTTGGGAGTGCATTGCCCGCACGGAACAAAACTGCTGACTTTCGGCTGAAAAATTCAGCACTGCTGATTCAGCACTGCTTAGCCAGTCTCAAAAGTCAGCAGTGGCTGAATCCAGTTCAGCACTGCTTGTAAATTCAGCACTACTGCTGAATCAGAGGTGCTTATATATTCAGTAGTGCTGAGTGTGTAGGAAAGTAGCTCTGCTCAAAAACAACCATACGGCTGAATTTTTGCAGCATGCTAGATGGCTGAGGTGGTGTCAATACGGATTAATGTGAGAAATACAAGTAGGTGTACGCCAGACCACGTCTTGTCGTAAGGGGATTCGCAATATCTCGCTCGTTCCTCTTCCGACAATCCCGCGCCTGGGCGTTTACACCTACCTTGGCCTGCGGCGCTAGCTGCCTTCGGCAGGCCATGTGGCCGGGTCACAACATCGCGTAAGGGGCTTTGCAATGTCCAATTCCTTGTCCCTGCGCGTATGGGATGATCCAACACAGCTAGGGTGCTGGCGAGCAATATTTCGAGAGCTTTTCAAGTCCGGAACTTAAGTTTAAAGTTTCAGACCAATCGAACAACTTTCAAAATTGACACCCTGCTCGTGTGGAATGATCCTGAGGAGATAGGTTTGTGTCGAGGTGGTTGTGGCAAGCTATTCACGAGGGGAACGTAAGTTTAAAATTTCAGCCCGATCGGATAAGCCGTTTACGAGAAGTAGCGCGGATACACAGAATTTTCAGACCAATCGAACAACTTTTTAAATTGACACCCTGCTCGTTTGGAATGATCCTGGGAGCTGGGTGGCTGTCGAGGTGGCTGTGGAGAGCTATTTAAGAGCGGAACTTGAGTTTAAAATTTCAGCCTGATCGGATAAGCCCTTTAGGAGGAGTAGCGCGGACACACAGAATTTTCACACCAATCGAACAACTTTTTAATTTGAGACCCTGCTCGTTTGGAATGATCCTGGGGAGCTAGGTGGCTGTCGAGGTGGCTGTGGCGAGCTATTTACGAGTGGAACTTAAGTTAAAAATTCAGCCCGATCGGATAAGCCGTTTAGGAGGAGAAGCGCGGACAGACAACAGACAGACAAACAGACATCCAAAGTTTTCAAGGGTCACTGGAGTAAGGGGCTTCGCTATCGCTCAGCCAATAATGCCATGCGAATACTTATCAGAATCAAAAAGGACTTCAATCAAAAACTACAATTCATTTTTCTTTATCTATATATTAAATAATTTCTCCAGCTCCTCAGTCTGGTAAAAGAAAACAATTTTCAAAATTATATTACTTATTATACTGATGGAGATGAAATTATTTCAATGGAGGTAATTTAAAAATAACACTAACCTTCTTTACCCATGCTGCTAACGTCCTCGGTTTTCTGGAAATCAAAACAAATATAAGTGTGAGGGTTTCACTATGTTTTTGGTGACAGGGTGGATGTTCTCAGCAAACTTAGTTGCAATCTCAAAAAAAAAAAAAAAAAAAAAACACTGGCCGATTTGTACTCTAATACGTGAACACTGAGCATTCCTAATAACTAATTCACTCATGAAACTGTTTTCGAAACTTTCCAACATAGGCATTGATAAGTTAGTTTACGACATCAACTATTTTAAATCAGGGGTCGTTGAGTATTTTTTTTCCATGGCCAGTTATTAAAAACACTTCATGCCACTACTGAACTTAGCAAAATGTGTGTTGAAAGAGAGAATTGACTTATAAATAACATTCTCATATGATTTAAAATTAATACTTACTAGTAAAAGAGAAGGTAAAGTAGAGTCTCAAATCATCAGTTTGTTCCATCACTCTTCAGCTTTTCGGTTGCTAGTTCTGACGGCTAATGGCACTGAAGCTGTTCCTCTGTCGTGATCCAAAATCCATGCTATCACTTAAAGGTTAACCTAGACCAAAACAATAATAAAAAAATTCATTAATTTTTTAAATCTAAATATGTTGTAAACAATATGAATTAAGATAATAAAATAAATACTTACTTTGAAAGAAGCAGAGAAAGTGGGATGTTTTATGAACAGGGGGAAGCACAACTCATTGATAATCTGCTTACTTGTGCGGAGAGCTCATCAAACTAAAACCGTTCTTCTATCATGCTCTAACATCTATGCAATCACTCTAAGGTGAACCTGGACCAAAACAATAAGAGTAAAAGAAAAAGTGATTAAAAATAAACAATCTTTCTAACATAAATGATAAAGTTCATACCTACATATTGATTAGATAGCCAACAAAAAGTAGAGGAGAAGTAGGCTGCTGTATTATCAGTTTGGTCCTCGAATCATTATTTGCTGAATGTTTGCTGCTTTTTTCGACAATTCATGATAATGAGTCTGATGTTCCGTCGTAATCCAGTGTTGTCACTGCATGGTGAATCCAAACCAAAATTAAAGATCATTTAAATACAAAAACAAACAAAAAAATTATGTTTTGACAGAGCTAAAATAATTGTAATGTTGGAAGGCCAGAACAAACACCATTGGGTGGAATAGCTCATTTGTTTAGACAACACTCGAAAGAAAAACAGCATTCTGCTAGATCAAGCGAATGAAAGGCAGTAAACCTGGACTAAAATAAACGTTATGAAAAGAATGCACCGAGTTGATTAAATTCGTTAAGGGGGCAGTAGCGTCATTTTGAGGGTTTTTGACCCGGGAGCACGACGTTTCGCCCACCGCATTTCACCCAAGATTTCTTAGCCCCACCAAATTACACCCTCTAAATTTCGACCCACTATATTTTCTTCCAATATCTCCACACCCACCGTGCCCATTCATCCACCCCCATTCACCCCATTGTTTCCCGCGAAAGTAGTGGGGCATTGTTGACGGCGCCGCATTGTAGTTAGGGAAATAATTTTTAGAGGCCCACCATGCCCGCCACATTTATAAAGTCTAAACGGGGGAAAAATTTGCTAGTGAGGAACGGGTTTTTGTATCAGAAGCTCTCTACCAAGAAAGGAAGAACTTACTGGGTGTGTACCAGGAAGCCGGAGTGCACAGCCAGGGCGACCACGGTAGGGGACCCTCAAGAGGTGCTTCGAGAAAGGCAGCACATGCACGCCCCCCTGACCAGGATGACATTGAAGCCCGGCGCATCGTCAACAGCATCAAAGAAGCAAGTACTGAAAACCCTGAAATGCCACCGGTCCAAATCACAAGTAACCGGCTGGAAAATGTCCCAGTGGTGGTCCTGGCTAAGTTGCCCACTGAACCCACTCTGAAACGTACTATCCAACGGACACGTACCTCTAACCTACCGCCCAGTCCAAAGTCCATTGAAGAGATCGGTGAGATACCCGAAGAATTTCGGAAAACCCATGGAGGAGACTTATTTTTAATGTGGGACTCTCTCCGTGAAGCTGACGATGATGATGAGGATGACGAAGAGCAACTGAGGCAAAAAAGAATTCTAATCTTTGGTACCAAAGCGAATCTTCGAGCACTTTCCCAGATCCTCTACGTGGTTTGTCGACGGCACATTCAAAGTATGTTGACTATGAGATACGAATATTCATAGTCATATTTTTTCTCTTATATCCTCACGAATGTACCTTTTGCCCCCAGGTGTCTCCGTCCATATTCACCCAGCTGTTCACTGTCCACGGCATGTTCCGTGGCGTGGCGTTTCCCTACGTCTACGCTCTTCTTCCTAACAAGGAGCAGCAGTCGTACACCACTGTCTTGGACGCAATTCACGACGTTAGCCGAGACATGCGGATCGATCAGAAACCCGAGACTGTGATCAGTGACTTCGAGCAGGCGATCATCAATGCAGTATCAGCGGTGTTTCCAGCGGCCCGTCCTACGTCTGTGCCTCTTCCACCTTGGCCAGAGCGTGTACCGCCACGTCCAGAGCTTGGGCCTGCAGGCTGCGTACTCAGATCCAGACAACAGGGAAGTGAAAATTGGAGTCCACATGGCTGATCAGCACAGCCTTCGTTCCACCGGAGGACATTGTTGCAGTGTTTACTCAGGTATTCGTTTCGTGATTGGCCACTCTGTTAGGAACATTTCCAAAAAGCGAGGTCCACTAATTTATTATTCTATAGGAGTAGTATGTATAGGGAATATGGACATGCGCCATTTTGTTTGGGAATTCGGACATGACAAGTCTGAGCTTGAAATTTTTTCGAAATTTTTTTTTTTATTTTTTTAAATTTTTTTTTGCCCACTTTGAGAGTGCTAACCTAAACCTAGGTCGAGTCTGGACCTGTCCGCCCTGACGGGGAGGTCGAACCCGGGATGTCCGGAAATGTAACATGACGTCACGGGGTCCTTGGTGAGAGATTTCGGACACTCTGATTGGGGATTCGGACACCTTTGGGGCGTGGAACCTAAAACCTAAGTCGAGTCTAGACCTGCCGGGCCGGAAAAAGGCTTGCCGAAGCCGGGATCGAACCGGGGACCTTTAGATCTTCAGTCTAACGCTCTCCCGACTGAGCTACCTACGGCTTCATGTCATTGCTTTCTTTTTTTGGGGCCCTTTTTCAGGAGCTATCCTATAGGACCACTCTTTCGAGGCTTCTCCCCTGCGCTCTATTCACGATGATTTAATCCACTTCGTCATAGCCATAGACGAAAGTGTAGATCTCACTGGCGTGTTTACGGAATGACACTCCATGAAGTGAGACTCAGTACAGGGATCCAGAACAGTGTGTCTCGTCAAAAAGATCATCACGTTTTACTAGGATGAAGCGTTTGCTATGCAATTCAACGAAGTAGACTGTGTGATGATCGAGACACTCCGAATCAAAAGGTACTCTGTGGTTTCCCCACGAAAGATGGGATGTGATCATGGGGAAGAGATGATTTTTTATTTGAAACATCCACATGAGTTCTTGGAGTGAAAACTCATCGAGGAGAGCACCACGTTTCCAGACCTGGACTGTCCCATGCTTTTTGGAGGCAATCAGATCTTTCTGATTGAAATAGTTCAGGACGATTCGGAGGTACTCATCGCTTGGCTCCTGAGAGAGGGGGGGAGGGAGGGAGGGAGGCCATACTTGAGCTTTGGGCTGAGCTCGTGTAAGGACAAGGGAGAACTGACTTCTGGAGGGAAGTGCTCTGCCTTTATACCCCTGCCAGAAACAGGTTGACCACACACACGAAGAGAAATTTCCCGTTTTCACTCTGTTTTGGGTCAGTACAGAAATTTTTTGTTCGGTACAGAATTTTTTTGTTCAGTACAGATTTTTTTTGTTCGGTACAGAAAATTTTCTGCACAAATTTTTTTTTGTTACACAAAATTTTTCTTGTGACAAAATTTTTTCATGTCAACTTTTTTTTGTAACTTATTTTTTTCTGGTTGATGCAGTTTGAACTTGTTTGTGTGTTGGAAGAACACAATTCTTTTTGTGACCAAACATGCGTTTGAAAAGATGACGCACAGTTTGATCGTTCTTTTCTCTTTGTGAACCAAAGTATTTTTTCAGGAAAGAATGTAGAGTGTAGCCGTGAGCGCGATGCACTAAGTAGAGCACGCAGTACTCACCACACACTTGTGAATCTAAAGCCTGCAGACTCATGTGATTGTAAGTCCATTTTTTGCAGAGTCGATTCAGAAAAGTTTTGTGTTGTGAAACCAAAGGTGGTAAACCATAACTGTCCCAGAACTCTCCCTCTCCATGCTTGCCAATGTAAAACGCCACCCAGTGTTGCCCTAGCTTGCTAATGGGATCTGTGTTAGCAATAAGCAGAGCTGGTTTTTTGTGGAGTCGGCGAGGCAAAGTGTCACTTGCAAATACGCCTTCAAACAGAGGTGAGACGTGATTATCTTTTCTCATGAGTGATTCAATTGTCAACCCATCCATTTTTTTCTTTTTTTTTTATGAGCTTTATTTTAATTACAAAATCAAACGTTATAATCGACAACAACGTTGCGGTGCTTGTCAATTTCAATAAGATTTTGGAACTCTGCATACACGATGCAATTTATAGGTTCAACGAGGGGTGCTGCGAATTTCAGTTCCAGGCGAAGTGTTCCTTGTCTCTGAAGATTCCAGTGCGGTTCACTGGCCGACAAGTCAGGAGACAAGTCAAAAGCAAATAAAGTGTTTCCCAGAGGGTAATCGGGGAAACTAATGTTATTCCCTTCGTCTTTCCAATGAATGCCTCCCAGGCTGACATTACCATGATGTCCATGGTCACGAAAACTGATTTCCCATGGCCACGAGTCACTTTACCATAGCCACCGCATGGCTATGGCAACCACGGCCATGGCCATCTAATAGCTATGGGAAACTTCGAAGGATGCCCATGGCCATCCTCTGGCCATGGACACAATGTCCATGGCCACCCTTTGGCCATGGGCACAATGTCAATGGACTCAAGTCCCCTGCAAGGTAGGCACAAATGTAGTAAAAAGAGTTAGGCAACCCGCCGAATTTTAGGGGTCATTTCGAGAACGGTTGGTCGTAGAGAGGTGGCGACCACGCCATCGTGCTCAGAATCGAATTTTTACATGCGCGTAGTTCCATCTGCTGCTCGCCGGGACATGCCACTCACGATCTGGTCCTCTGACGATCATGTGGACTATGGAGCATGCGTGCCCATGACCAACGTGCCCATGGCCAAACGTGTCTATGGCCAAACGTGTCCATGGGCACGAGAATCATGGCCATAGTGGCAATGGGCACGAGCGCCCATGAGCAATTTCCAATAGCTATTTCTGACCCATGGGCCATGAGTGTCCATAGCAATCCGGTGGCCATGGCAACTCTCATGGTAATGTCAGCCTGGGCTGTACCACTGAAGAGGGTGTTGTATGCTTCCATGTACAACCCGTTTGAAAAGTCGGGAGTCAATGGCTGAGAGGGGACAGGGTGTCCGTCTACGTTTAAGCTCAAATAATTGAGGTTGAAGTGTTGGAAGTTAAATCCATTCAACGAGTAATCTCCATTGAAAGCCCTGTTGCTCATGAAGCCAATGATAATTCTCTGAGGCAACTGATTCATAAACAAATTATCCAAGCTCTTATCGCGCAATCCTTGTGCAATGGTGACTGTTTTAATGTCGACTCGGTTCACAGGATATTTTGCAGGTGATTTTTCCAAAGCCTGGGCATGACCCAATAAGACTGAGGGTGAAACCACCACTTTTCTCACATACAGTGTAGCATCCAAAAGTTTAATTTTTTCTGTGCCAGCTGTAGACATTAATGTGAAAGCATCTTTGTTACGCGTCACCTTAATTCTGAGCTCCACGTTATTGAGAAGAAAATGGTCCTGGTTGAAGAAATCAATATGAAGAGGACCCAATAATTCAAAGGCTCGGCTGTTTGCTGTCAGCTCTCGCCTTGTCGCGAGGCCGATATTTTCTTCCTCATCAAGCGAATCAAAGTGACCAGGCGTGTCCTGATACCACATTCGTTGGGTAAGGGTGTGATTCCTTAGCCGAGCTGTCGTAATTTAGGAGAGACTCGATGTAGGCTCTGTATGCGTATGTCATACTCGAATGAGAAATAACTTTTTGATTGAGACTCACATCCACTTGACTCCAGAGTGAGTGGAGGGCATAATTTACAGGTGCGGCATCGCTGTTGTCGGCTGCGACAATATCTGTGCCAGTAGCTTTAAACTATTTTTGCTTTCACATAAAGAAAGTGTGTGAGCAGGGTCAATGTACTCATGGCCCACTCCGGGTATGGAAAATTCGACCGTGCTCGAGGAATCGAGTGTGGTCAGGGGTTTGTAGGGGACCCAGTGAGTTGACTCAAGGGCAGTTTGGGTAGGGGGGATGACCCAGAGGTCGAGTTCCGAACGCAAGCATTCGGACGAAGCGGCGTGCATGAAAGCCATGGTTTCTAAGTGAAATAATCGGGAGAAGAGGAGGTCTTTCTTCTACGAGTCTAGAGACGGAATGAGCTTGTCGAGCAGGTTTCCGCCTTTTTAAAGCACTACCCCCCGGACATGGCAGTGCCGGCCTTTCGTTTGAGCGCATTGGATAGATTTTCACCGGCCTCCTCGATGTGCTTTCTCGCGCTTCCCCGGATGTTCTGTCCGGCCCGCGACATCTGCGAGCACGTGACTGCCTGCCCGTACCGCCTCCCTCCCGACCGCGGTAGCGCCGCTTTTCAAAAACGGGGAGAATGGTCCGGAATAATCCGGCCAACCAGGAGCCCACCCCGGCGCCTTTCTGGTGAGACAAACCCGCGTAAAAACCCGATACCGTTACCGGCCTGGGTCACGTAATGGTTCGTGATGTAGTTTTGAGGAGCCATCTTTAAGAGAGCTGTCGAAAGTGAACCAGCAAGGTCGACGTTCCGAATTCAAATGGCACGTATCGCCCTGCGTGGTCCCTTATATCTATTTGGACCGTGTCGAACGAACGGGTGTTCAAGTCGAAGTAAAGAGGATGCTCACAGTGAAAATATGGACATGGTACCGAAGCGTGCATTAATGTCCACGGGGACGGTACGGAGAATGGGAGCTCTCGTGTGGCCGATGATCTGGTCAGCCAGAATATCCATGTACACAAAGAGTTGAGGGGGAATGCCTAAATTCAGGTCAACTGTTTGACTCCTGTTATAATTTCATTTGCAGGGTAGGGACCCGATGATCGAGACCAAGCTGAAGGGCGAGGCGGGGCGAGAAGTGAACTTTCACATCTTCCCTGTCCGGCAGAAATGGGTCAAACTCGACACGAAGGTTGTCTTTTTCCATAAGTGGCGTATCGTTCTGAATATCGTTGTTCAGAACCGTTACTGCAGTGCTAACAGCAGCAAGGAAATCTTTTTTGCTAGGATAGCATCCTGCTTTGATGTAAACTGAGTCTACTGAGCCCTCTGAGAGTAAAGTAATCATATTTTCTCCCTCTAGGACTTGTGCTATCGTGTTTGGGTAATGGAGTTCAATCAGAGCTGCCTGCCATTGGCCGTGCAGCTCCATGCGTTTTGATAACTCTATTTTAAAGTGGGATGTTTTGTTGTCCCGATAGACCTCGGGACTGGCGTTACTGGGAAGGAAGGCGTAAAAAATCCATCATACAAGATCAGAATCTAGGATCCAGGAGCGACTTTTTTCAGGATAACCTCGCCAATGGACAAGATGTTTCCGACTGTGCCCCTTGCCTTTTGACTTCACTATATATGCGATTTTGAACGCCTCCGGCTTCGTGACCTTCTGAAGCTCCATTTCATAAAATGTACCCTCAATCGGATCCGAATCGAGGTCCTCCAGGCGGTACAACCGGCATTGCATGAGGAATGACCTGAACGATCTTAAATATCTCCTCGGACCAGTTCCACGTGTACCCCTTCTCGAGCTTGTGTTTTTCTCGGCTGATTCTGACATGGTCACCTACTTTGAATTTTGTTTTATTTGAACTACGCGCCACATCGTGGTACAAGTTATTATATACCTCGAGAACTCTGTCAGGCGTGACATCAACAGGTCTCATCTTAATGGATCTGTGATACGTGTGATTGTAAGCATGCACCACTTTGTCTAGTAATCCATCCACATAACAATTTTTTTCAGTGGGCTGTAAAATATTTAAACAGTTTAGTTTTTACTGTTCTTTGCCAGCGTTCTACTATGGCGCATTTTATGTCAGGATTGTGTGTGTGAATGTATTTGATGTCATGTCTTCTCAGAAAAGTTGGAATGATTGGTTAATGAATTCTTTTCCTTTATCAGAGAAAAGTCTAGTGGGTCGTCGGGTCGTGCTTTTGAAAATGGTCTCAAAACCCTCTAATAATGGAAGGTGCAGACTTATCTTTAAGGGAGACGGCCACCCGTACTTGGAGAAGACATCAATCACACATAAAATAAATGAATGACCTTTGTTGCTTTTTTTTCAACGATCGAAAATCAGTGAGGTCTGTTTGCCAGGAATCATCGATATTATCAGCATAAGTGACATTACGAGGGAAGTTCCTCCTTGCCGGCTTATGCAGAGTGTAAGCGTCCTCTGCCTGAAGGAAATGATCAATTTTTTCCTTTTTTTCTCCAGTAGCTTTCCATAATTTCCAAGGAGTACTGTAGGATGCAGGATCTCCCGGGTCGTGGAACACTTTACCAAGCTTTCCAGGCATGTTGTGTATTTTTCTTTTTAAGGGGAGTTTTTTTTAACTTTTTTTAGAGGGGAAACTTTTCTTTTAGTAGGGGCAGTTTTAGCGGGGGGATCGGTTGTGAAAACAAGGCCACCCCCGTTTTGTTTAGGTTGAAGAATAGCTGTTCATCTTTTATCGTTGCCCACTAAATCTAAAGGAAAATTCAAATGTGCAAGTGTTTGAATAAACTGGGACATGCCTTGAGGCTCAAAATTTTTTTCGGTTTCGGGTCAGATCTGAGATGAGATCAATAATGTTTGAATGAGGAATAGCTGTCCCTTTTATGGAGATCACGCCGTTAGAGTCCCATGTAATGGGCGTGCCGTCCGCAGCCAGCCAAATAATCATGAATTTTGACTGCTTGGTCTTTATATGTGCGTGGAAGCACAGAGGCCAGGCGCTGCCTGATGACTGTATCAGCAGTAGAATCGGCCGTGTTCTTTTCATCGGAAACTGGCTGGATTTCAATCGAGACAGGTTTGTGAGATTCTTTGGAAAAATAAAGAAATCTTTGAAGTGTCTCATTGTATTTTTTCCATTTTTTCAGAATCATCTGCGTATTGTTTGCGCAGAATGTAATTCATCTCCGTATCCAGCGCGCTCATCTGAGTGTGAGACGTGGAGGGGGTGGGATCATTCAGCCTAGCCACACTTTCGTGCGGAACTAGGATCATTTTCTTAACGTGATTCATGATTTAAAGAGCAAAGGCAGCACGGAGGCTACCGCAGAGAGGAGGAGGGGGAGAAAAGCACCACCTTTTTGAACGAGATGTTCTTTTTTAGCTTTCCAGCCTTCACCCTTTTGTGCCAGACGCCTTAAATCGTTACGGTAACGCTTCAATTTAGACTTTTGGGCAATGGTCAGAGGGATGTTTCCCAGCAACAAATTGTCGCAGATCTCACAAATAGCGTAAACGAGAGCCTTATCGGACTCACGGAGAATCGCTTT
>JAQQBG010000038.1:22500-30000 GCA_032199755.1 Ambrosia artemisiifolia
CTGACCACGATGCCTTTGATTGACACACCATGGGTCCTTTCAGGATTGGTGAGCGACCAGGCAACAAGAGGCTGGCATAGTAAATTCTGACCACGATGCACTGTGTGTTGGGTTAAATTGAGACCACAGTTACCAGGTTTAACCATGTTTAGTTGTTTGTTAAAGTTGGAGGGTTAAATATGTAGTTAAAGCATAGTTATAGCATGTAAACCCTAGTCTGCGCACCTATTTGACGGAGGCTGCGAACTTAACGTTAAGTTCGCAGTCCTCAGGTTTTCCCCTATAAATAGGAGCTCATTTGTGCAGCTAGGGTTAGGGTTTTGAATGTATCTTTGAGAGCACAAGTAGTAAAGGTGCGAACTTATTTTATGTAGTGCGAACTTGTATCTTCCATGGTTGTTTGAAGCTGAAATCTTTAATGGAATCGTGTCTTTATGTTTCTTGTGTGTTGGTTCTTACAATATTCATCTAGTCTTTTAGTTTTCATAGATTAATCAACTAAAACACCTAACAAATAGGTGTTTCTAGTTGATAACAATCTAGTGCACACTTAAGATCTAGTATTTTGGGACTACAATTTGGTATCAGAGCCTCTGTGCTCGAGATTGTATCTATCTAAAGATATCAAAACCCTCCTTGTTAGTTTTTACTTTCAAGTTTTTCAAAATTTTAGTGTTTATCAAAGTTTGAATATTTTCATTGTTTTGCCTTAAAATCTCGTGAAAAGTGTTTCTAAGGTGTTTAAAAGTTATTATCTTCATTAGAAACATCATTCAAGAGCTTCAAAACAATTGAAAATCTCTTGGACATGTTTTTGGAAAGTTAAAAATTTTCACAGCCGTAAGTGCGTACTTAATGTGCGAACTTAGCTCATAAATTGAGTACTTGTTTCTTGCTTCTGAGTACTTGTTTCAAAAGTTGAGTACTTAGCTCATAAGCTGTGTACTTATTTCTTGCTGTGTGCACTTAAAGTGCGAACTTAGCTCATAGAGTGTGAACTTGTTTCTTGCTTGTGAGTACTTGTTTCAAAAGTTGAGTACTTAGCTCATAAGCTGTGTACTTATTTCTTGCTGTGTGCACTTAAAGTGCGAACTTAGCTCATAGAGTGTGAACTTGTTTCTTGCTTGTGAGTACTTGCTTCAAGAGTGCGAACTTAGCTCATAAAGTGTGAACTTGTTTCTTGCTTGTGAGTACTTGCTTCAAGGGTGCGAACTTAGCTCATAGAGTGTGAACTTATTTCTTGCTCATGAGTACTTGCTTCAAGAGTTGAGTACTTAGCTCATAAGTTGCATACTTGATATTTCAAGGTGTGCACTTGTGTCTGTGTGAGCACTTAAATTTACACAAGGCTTTATAGCTTTCTCTCTCCTGGCACCACAACTAGGGTTTCTGCATACTTATCTGAAATCTCTAGTTGGTGTGCGAACTTACTGAAAAGGTGCATTTTCTGAGCACTTGGCTAGGGTTTCTGCGAACTTAAATCTTAAACGAGAGTTTAAGTGTCTGTGTACTTATACTAGTACGCAGGCTGATCAGTCAAAGACTGAGTACTTGTGCTGCTCTGACTTGGCTGAACTGCGAACTTAAGCCAGAGTGTGTACTACAGGAACTGCGAACTTAGTGACTGTGAACTTAAGTGTGAACTTAACTGCATACTTAGCTGCGAACTTAGCTGTGTACTTAAGGACTGTGGACTTAATTTTGGACTTTAAACTTTAAAATCAGAAAATCAAACTAGATCTTGCTTAATCTTGATTAATCAACTAAAAAAAAAAAAAAAAAAAAAAAAAAAAATCATCCTTAATCAATGGCTGGTAACAATAACAACTTAACCATGAATCCAATAACCCAAGCTGAACTGGAAATTGGAACCATAACCCACATTCCCAAGTTGAAGGGTGTGGAAGATTATGGAACATGGAAGAATCGCATGAAAGCCTTCTATTATGTGAATGATTTTACCCAATGGACCTCTGTTCAACTCGGACCACACCTCCCAATGAGGACCACAGAGGCAGGAGAGGTGTTCAACACTGATCCAACTACTTATACACATCTTGACAATCAGTTGATTCAACGTGATCACAAAGCCTACCATGCTCTTACCATGGCTCTGTCGAATGATGTTTTTAACATGTTCGAAGAGTATACCACTGCTCAGTCTCTGTGGCATGCCTTGTGTGACTACTATGAAGGAAATCAGGACATGATTCAGAAGAAGCAAGACATGGTTCAAAAGGAGTATGACATGTTTGGAAGCATTCGTGGTGAGAGCCTGACGTCACATATCGACAGGTTCATGAGTTTGTTGACAAAAATGAAGAAGGCTGGCATTCCTGTGAACAACCGTAATTCCATCAAGAAACTACTCGACTCTCTTCCAAAGGAGTGGAGTGTTCAATGTATGCTCATTAAGAAAGATTACTTGGATGCTCATTCCACTCTGGCAGATCTTATAAACACGCTAAAATCATTTGAAATGGACATCACAAAGAGAGAGATGAATCAGACAGTGTCAAAAGTTACTCCAAGCAGCTCTCTAAAGAACCTGGCTTTAATGACTCCAATTGGACAGAAGGCACTGGTGGTTGAAGACTTTGGCTGGGGGAAGGAAGCTGTTGCAGCTAAAGCAGATGTTAACAAAGCATTGATGGTAACGATATGCACCAAATCCGCAAATGGTGTAAACTCTGTGGAAGGATCTTCAGTGGGAGTGCCAAAAGGAGGAATGCAAGAGAGTGCGGGTCTGAAGAGTGTGCTGATTGCTGAGAAGAAGAAAGATCAGACTGGAGAGGAGGCTTTGATAGCTGAGAAGACACCCACTGAGAAAGCAGCTGAAAAGATGGAAAGTGCACCCAAGAAAGCTGAGGAGAAAGATATGGTAAACATTCCTCTTGAAATAAAATCAAAGCTGTGCTCACCTAGGTGCGTTACAGCTGTCGCATACTGTTTATCACACAACAGACGAGTTTTAAGAGAAATGGATGATATTCGTAAAATCAATTCTGAAATGAAAGAAAATGAGTGGGCATATCAGCGAAAGTTAAATGCAACTCTAGCTGAAATGCAAACTTTAAAAGAATTTGTGCTTAAGAAAGATTTTCTGATAAATGATTTAACCTCAAAACTAGAGAAATCTAGAAATGAGACAACTCGTCTTCAAATTGTTGTGGATAAATGGAATGTGAGCAAACAGGCTCATGCTGATATAATCGATTGTGGAAGACAATCATTCGTAAAGGATGGTATTGGGTATAAGGATAAGAATGGAATCGAAAGATCTCTATTCTTGCCCTTGAGCCAAAGTGAATACATACCCATTCCAACACCTCATCCTAAAAATGATCTTTTTGAAAACAAATGTGATGAATCTGAGTCAAATGCTAACATAAGTAAAAGCGATGCAGATGTGACCCAACAGGGTAGGGTGAAAGATGATGAGAGTTGTGGTGGGCAGACAATGGGGTTAGGACATCCAGGTGCCAATTACTCCACAGTGAATTGGTTCATCTGGAACAATGAAAAGTCTAAAAACAATTTGATTTCGGATGACTGTAATACTTTAATTAATATGGATAAATGTAATAGTTTATCTAGGATGGATAACTGTAATAGTTTATCTAGGCCGGATGACTGTATTAACTTGACTTCTAAACTAGATTTAAAGGGTGCTGTGGCCCCTGATGATAGGAAGAATCCTATCAGACGTTCAAATGTTTGTGTTGACAATGTTATGCCTGTTTGTGTTGATCTTAATGCTGCATTCTCTGATGATAAACATACGTGTAAACCACCTATGTTTGTACCAGAACTAAAGCTTAACAGGTTTGGGAAATTTCTCACTGAGGAAATCCCAGAGTTTATCCCTTCATCCACAGATGTATCAGGTTCTGAAGAATCACAAAGTGAAACAGGTAACTCAAGTTCTGAAGAATCACTAAGTGATACAGAGAGCAACATCAGCATACCTGACTGCAACACAAATGAAGAATCAAGTAGCAGCAAGGATGAATCATGTTCAAGAGAAAGCTCCTGCTCAAACAAGATCAAGAAAAGAACATCACAATCATCATCATCATCCAGATCTTCTCCAAAGATCAAGCCTAAACACTCAAAATGCTTTAGATGTGGAAAAGAAGGACATGTGGTCAAAAAGTGTCATTTAAAACCTAAACCACAAAATGATGTCAAAACTCAAAACTCTTTTTCTGATCAGATCAAAAATCTTCAAGAAACAGTAAAAAGTTTTGTTAAAACCACACAATTTTGGAAGAGAAAAGAATCAATGATGGGTGAAAATCACGACAGATCAAAACAAAAACAAACTTGGATTCCCAAAGTCACTTGATTAAATGTCTGAGTCGTGATTGTACATAGATTTTCTTTAGTTTATCTTTGTATATTATTATTTTTTTTGAGTTGGATGCTGTGCTCGTTTTCAGTCAAATCCCAAGCAACCTCATGACACTGCAGTCAAAAGAATCTTCCGCTACCTCAAAGGAACACCAAAGCTTGGTTTATGGTATCCTAAGAGTGATAATTTTGATTTAATCGCTTACTCTGATAGTGGTCATGCAGGTTGTAGAATTGATAGAGAATCTGTCTCTGGTGGTTGCAAATTTTTGGGGAATCGGCTTGTATCTTGGCAAAGCAAAATGCAGATAATAGTGTTTATCTCCACTGATGAAGCCGAGTACACTGTTGCGTCCAGTTGTTGATGTCAAGCTTTGTGGATCCAAAATCAGTTGCTGGATTACGGTTTGAATGTCAAGAAAACCCCAATCTTCATTGATAATGATGCTTGTCGTGACATCGTGAAGAATCCTATCGACCATTCTAAAACACTACATATTGAGATCAGGATTCACTCTATTCGCGATGCTCACGATAAAGGATACATTCAAGTGTTATCCATTGATACTGCTGATCAAAAGGCAGATATCCTCACAAAGGCTTTTGACGAAACTCGTTTCCTCCAATTGGTCACTTGACTGGAAATGATAAGTTAAAAAAAAAAAAAAAAAAAAAAAAAAAAAAAAATCCTATTTTCATACAAAACAAGTTTTTTTTTGGGAGAAAGTATATCTCTATTGCAAAATTAACAAGAAATGATAGGGACTAATCATATTTTGTCAGCATGTGAATAGGATCCAGAGGATGTTGCGGCTGCAAGCAACGACATGTCGGTAGATTCAGCTTGGAATCGAGTAAACTGCTAATAGGTGATTAACAGAATAGATCTACATGGAAAGCTGGATTCCCACTGTGTTTTAGGTCTGCACAAGCTGAGTCCGGTCATACACAGGTTGAGAGATCAAAAGACACAGAAAATTTTGTGCATATGTAATCAAAAGACACCTAAGAGTGCAAGCTACCAAAGCGGGGCTATTAAATAAATGAGCAACAAAAGACACGCAATGTTAGTGACGTGCAAACATATAGATAGCTCAAAAAGCAATCAGATGATCATCTTCTCTGCTTATGGGAACATAGACCTGAAGCTCTCATCATCTGATTGACATAATGATCATCTTCTCTGCTTATGGAAACATAGACCTGAAGCTCTCATCATTATATCTCAATAAACCTTGAGGATTGGTAGGCTTACACCTAGCACAAGTGGGGTCCACTAACTTTCCGTCAATATTACCAAAACATGATAAATCTCATCACCAAACGTATGTTGAAAGACGAGAGGCATGGATTTAAGTGGACAAACATACCGACAGTTTTTCTTGGGCTGCAGCTATCCAACGGAAAATTGAAATGTGATCTGGCAGGTATGGTTAGTATGATCTTGTATGCAAAAGGTGAGAAACAGTTAACCCCTCCTTGTTGTGTTTGTTTTTATTAAAATATAAAAAGTTTAGGGGGAGCATTAAAATATGTGTTAGAATGTGAGATGTGTTTATTGCATATAATCCTGATCATCATCCAGTCTGTGATCAAGAACAGTGCAGGGGACTAGATTGTGAGATTCTTCGATCTGGTAGATGTATTCATGTTTTATCTGTTAGAGTTGATGTAGCTGTTTGGGAACACATTCAGAGTTGGAGCCGGTTAGACACTGCTGGAAGAAGGAATGCTATTTCAAAGAGCAGTAGATCCTGCTAAAGAAAGGAAGCTGGAGATGTTAGAAGTTTTGGAAATGATCGAGGTTGCAGACAAAGAGAAGGAGCTTGGAGACAAAGACAAGGAAATTGCTAACAAAGACAAAGCTGACAATTAAAGAAAAGCAGCCAGAAACTCTGAAGCTCCAGAAGTGATAGTTCCAAAACAACCAGTGCGGGTAAAGCAGGAAGAAGGCGAATCGAGTGATATCTCGGTTTGAAGCTAACAGACGAAGATCTGGTATCTGTGGTCTAGGGGGAGTATTGTTGGGTTAAATTGAGACCACAGTTACCAGGTTTAACCATGTTTAGTTGTTTGTTAAAGTTGGAGGGTTAAATATGTAGTTAAAGCATAGTTATAGCATGTAAACCCTAGTCTGCGCACCTATTTGACGGAGGCTGCGAACTTAACGTTAAGTTCGCAGTCCTCAGGTTTTCCCCTATAAATAGGAGCTCATTTGTGCAGCTAGGGTTAGGGTTTTGAATGTATCTTTGAGAGCACAAGTAGTAAAGGTGCGAACTTATTTTATGTAGTGCGAACTTGTATCTTCCATGGTTGTTTGAAGCTGAAATCTTTAATGGAATCGTGTCTTTATGTTTCTTGTGTGTTGGTTCTTACAATATTCATCTAGTCTTTTAGTTTTCATAGATTAATCAACTAAAACACCTAACAAATAGGTGTTTCTAGTTGATAACAATCTAGTGCACACTTAAGATCTAGTATTTTGGGACTACACTGTGAACAAGCATAGTGCCTTTGCCTAAGCCACACGTTTTTCCAGGATGTTGCCAGGCAACCATGCCTTGTCCCTTGCCCAAGCCCCACCTCGTTGCCTAAGAAACTGACCACGATGCCTTTGAATGACACACCATGTGTCCTTTCAGTGTTGGTGAGCGATCAGGAAACAAGAGGCTGGCCTAGTAAACTGACCACGATGCACTGTGAGCAAGCATAGTGCCTTTGCCTAAGCCACACGTTGTTCCAGGATGTTGCCAGGCAACCATGCATTGTCCCTTGCCCAAGCCCCACATCGTTGCCTAAGGAACTGACCACGATGCCTTAGACTGACACACCCTTGGGTCCTTTCAAGGTTGGTGAGCGACCAAGCAATAAGAGGCTGGCCTAGTAAACTAACCACGATGCACTGTGAGCAAGCATAGTGAGTTGCCTAAGTCCCCACATTGTTCCAGGATGTTGCCCGAGTACAACGGGCCCGAATACGATCGAAAGGGCCAACGGGCCCGAACACAACCCGTTAAACTATTTTACCCGAAAACATGATACGATGACACTAATCAACTCTAACCATGCCCGCGAGCAAGCACGCAAAGTTTCGTGGCGATTAGGCGTCGTTCGGTGGTGTTTCGGAGAACACCGGGTGTTGGATGG
>JAQQBG010000038.1:60000-62500 GCA_032199755.1 Ambrosia artemisiifolia
CCATGGGTCCTTTCAGGATTGGTGAGCGACCAGGCAACAAGAGGCTGGCATAGTAAATTCTGACCACGATGCACTGTGAACAAGCATAGTGCCTTTGCCTAAGCCACACGTTTTTCCAGGATGTTGCCAGGCAACCATGCCTTGTCCCTTGCCCAAGCCCCACCTCGTTGCCTAAGAAACTGACCACGATGCCTTTGAATGACACACCATGTGTCCTTTCAGTGTTGGTGAGCGATCAGGAAACAAGAGGCTGGCCTAGTAAACTGACCACGATGCACTGTGAGCAAGCATAGTGCCTTTGCCTAAGCCACACGTTGTTCCAGGATGTTGCCAGGCAACCATGCATTGTCCCTTGCCCAAGCCCCACATCGTTGCCTAAGGAACTGACCACGATGCCTTAGACTGACACACCCTTGGGTCCTTTCAAGGTTGGTGAGAGACCAAGCAATAAGAGGCTGGCCTAGTAAACTAACCACGATGCACTGTGAGCAAGCATAGTGAGTTGCCTAAGTCCCCACATTGTTCCAGGATGTTGCCCGAGTACAACGGGCCCGAATACGATCGAAAGGGCCAACGGGCCCGAACACAACCCGTTAAACTATTTTACCCGAAAACATGATACGATGACACTAATCAACTCTAACCATGCCCGCGAGCAAGCACGCAAAGTTTCGTGGCGATTAGGCGTCGTTCGGTGGTGTTTCGGAGAACACCGGGTGTTGGATGGATGCCCGGCCCGCGGGCCCACGGACCCGAAAGCAAAGTATTTTTACGGGACCCTTATATTTCGTTATTTCGAAGGCTCACACAAAGTTTCGTGGCGATCCTAGATCCTTTGATATGGTTTAGGGCCAATCACATAGTCCGGCGCACCGTCAATGGCCCGGTCAACGGGCTGACCCGATCAAGGCGGACCGTGACACCAAACGTCTCTGGTTAGCCCCTAGAACACCCACGTAAAGTTTCGTGGCGATCCGACGTCGTTTGATGGGTTTACGATGATTACATAACGAATAAACGTCCCGGGCCGACCGAGCCCGGCCCACGGGCCCACGGGACCCGAACCCAGAATTTTCCGGTTCCGAACATCTTAAAACATTGCCCCGAGGCACCACGCAAAATTTCGTGCCAATCCGACGTCGTTTGATGGGTTTTTGATAGGGTCCCAAAAAATTATCATTCCTCAAAAAATTAATGTCTATTCCTGAAACTTAACTTTTTGTGCAATATGTATATATAGGGGAGGGGTGTGTGTTGGGAAGGGCTTGCCTGGGTGAGGCTTGGCAGCGCCCAAGGAGGCCTTGTTGGCCGAGAAACAAGGCTGCCAAGGCCTTGTACACAAGCTAAATTGCCCCAAGCAAGCCACGAACTCGAGAACCAAGTGCCCCTCCTGCCCACGTTGCCTAGGAATGTTGCCCAACGACTTGGTTTCTCGCACAACGACTCGTGTACATAGGCCCAACGAGCAGCAAACCTCGAAAATTATCAATCCTCGAAAATTTAATGTCTGTTCCTGTCACAATGCTTTTTGTGAAATATGTATATATAAGGGAGACATGGGGCTTGAGCAACCCCAGTGCCCGACTAAGGCAAGTGAGGGCATACGAGATGAGAGGTTTCAAGCCTATTGTAGCACGAGGTGTGTCTCCCCAAGCCATGTTGCCTAAAAATCTAGCCTCGTGCCTTGTAAATGCCCCACATCATGCCTAGTTGTAAGCACGTTTGCTAGTGAATTGATGGATGCTTGGCAAAGACGCCCCACATTGTGCAGCATGTTGCCTAGTAGACAAGCCATGTTGCCTTGAATTATGCTTGTTTCCCACACGACGACTAGAACGATGGCTTGACGATGGCCTACAATGGGCATGCCTTCAAAAAATTATCATTCCTCAAAAAATTAATGTCTGTTCCTGTCACTTTACTTTTTGTGCAGAATGTATATATAGGGGGGTAAGGTGTCTTGGCCAAGCTAGTGCGGCCCCTCTCTTGAACTAGCACTAGCAGACCATCTTGTTGGCAGGATCAAAGCACGTGAAAACGTTGTGGGTGATGAAGTGTGTTGGCACGCCCAAGCCTAGACCTGATACACCACAAGATGGACCGCCATGATGGGTATGAGATGAGAATCCTCATGTCGTCTCCATCATGGCATTCAGCCATGGGTTATCATTGCCTTCGGGCAATGGTGCCCATGGCTGGCCGCTTCGAGGACGTCATGGGATATCGTTGCCTTCGGGCATCGGTGCCCATGACCGCCATGATGGGTATGAGATGAGAATCCTCATGTTGTACCCATCATGGCAAGCAGCCATGGGTTAACATTGCCTTCGGGCAGTGGTGCCCATGGCTGGCCGCCATGATGGGTATGAGATGAGAATCCTCATGTCGTACCCATCATGGCATTCAGCCATGGGTTATCATCGCCTTCGGGCAGTGGTGCCCATGGCTGGCCGCTTTCGAGAACGTCATGGGTTATCGTTTCCTTTGGAGCGGTGCCCAT
>JAQQBG010000038.1:102500-104953 GCA_032199755.1 Ambrosia artemisiifolia
TTTAATGTCTGTTCCTGTCACAATGCTTTTTGTGAATATGTTTATATAAGGGAGACATGGGGCTTGAGCAACCCCAGTGCCCGACTAAGGCAAGTGAGGGCATACGAGATGAGAGGTTTCAAGCCTATTGTAGCACGAGGTGTGTCTCCCCAAGCCATGTTGCCTAAAAATCTAGCCTCGTGCCTTGTAAATGCCCCACCATCATGCCTAGTTGTAAGCACGTTTGCTAGTGAATTGATGGATGCTTGGCAAAGACGCCCCACATTGTGCAGCATGTTGCCTAGTAGACAAGCCATGTTGCCTTGAATTATGCTTGTTTCCCACACGACGACTAGAACGATGGCTTGACGATGGCCTACAATGGGCATGCCTTCAAAAAATTATCATTCCTCAAAAAATTAATGTCTGTTCCTGTCACTTTTACTTTTTGTGCAGAATGTATATATAGGGGGGTAAGGTGTCTTGGCCAAGCTAGTGCGGCCCCTCTCTTGAACTAGCACTAGCAGACCATCTTGTTGGCAGGATTCAAAGCACTGTGAAAACGTTGTGGGTGATGAAGTGTGTTGGCACGCCCAAGCCTAGACCTGATACACCACAAGATGGACCGCCATGATGGGTATGAGATGAGAATCCTCATGTCGTCTCCATCATGGCATTCAGCCATGGGTTATCATTGCCTTCGGGCAATGGTGCCCATGGCTGGCCGCTTCGAGGACGTCATGGGATATCGTTGCCTTCGGGCATCGGTGCCCATGACCGCCATGATGGGTATGAGATGAGAATCCTCATGTTGGTACCCATCATGGCAAGCAGCCATGGGTTAACATTGCCTTCGGGCAGTGGTGCCATGGCTGGCCGCCATGATGGGTATGAGGATGAGATTCCTCATGTCGTACCCATCATGGCATTTCAGCCATGGGTTATCATCGCCTCTCGGGCAGTGGTGCCCATGGCTGGCCGCTTTCGAGAACGTCATGGGTTATCGTTTCCTTTGGAGCGGTGCCCATGGCTGGTTGCCTTCAAGATTGTCCCTTATCGAGATTTGACCCCCGCTGTTGTGATGCTTCGATTCCAAACATCATAGACAGATAAGCTGAGAGCAGGAACCCTGGTGCATCCAAACTCTTCATTCGGCCCATAGCGTCGTCTGCCATGAGTAATATGCATCGAACCCCAATATCCTCAAAGCTTGCCTGCATATGATGTTTGGAATCCAAGCATCACAATATTTCCATCATGGGTATTGAAACCAAGTGGGGGTGGGTGAGGATTGCAGGATGGCAAAGGGATGCAACACCGCATGGTGCCCCATCGTCTAAGGCTCATACCTCTTATTGCTCCCTTGATGCCTCTTTATCGGTGATGGAAAATGCGGGGAAAATCTGTTGCCTACGAAGCTTTTTTTCTTTGTTGCCTTTGATACTGTTTTCGCATCGCCCGGTACATTCTAGGGATCGCTTTGGCTTGTGGTTGCCTGCTTGGCCTCTAGGCTTATGGCTGGTTACTACTAGCACGGTGGTTTTTGTGAATGCCAACCGTAAAAGGTGCATGAGTGGTGTTTGGTTTGTTACGGGTGGGTTGGCTCTTGCTTGCGCAACAACTTCCACCTGACTTACCTCTTCAATTGTTTGTTTAGGCATATTTTGCCTAAGCATATTGTGGGTTTCCTGTGTTGCCTACCTAAACTATGGTATTGTTTCTGGCTGATCAAAGTTGCTTTCGTCTTGTGTCACTAACATGGCATCGGATGAACCTTGAAGCTCTCTCTTTGCACCACATTGTTAATGCTTGTGTTGATGTTGTGGCACATTGAGCGTGCTTGTTATCTTTGTTACGGAACCTGATGTTGGCATGGGTCCTTTGGGATCTTCTTTCTGCCTACGTTTAGCGTTCGCGCTTCTCTTAAAATGACTGCCTAGCCCGTATGGCTCGTACGCGGGTGGGTATTGTCAAAAGAGGAATGCTACCTGGTTGATCCTGCCAGTAGTCATATGCTTGTCTCTAAGATTAAGCCATGCATGTGTAAGTATGAACAAATTCAGACTGTGAAACTGCGAATGGCTCATTAAATCAGTTATAGTTTGTTTGATGGTATCTTGCTACTCGGATAACCGTAGTAATTCTAGAGCTAATACGTGCAACAAACCCCGACTTCTGGAAGGGATGCATTTATTAGATAAAAGGTCGACGCGGGCTTTGCCCGTTGCTGCGATGATTCATGATAACTCGACGGATCGCACGGCCCTCGTGCCGGCGACGCATCATTCAAATTTCTGCCCTATCAACTTTCGATGGTAGGATAGTGGCCTACTATGGTGGTGACGGGTGACGGAGAATTAGGGTTCGATTCCGGAGAGGGAGCCTGAGAAACGGCTACCACATCCAAGGAAGGCAGCAGGCGCGCAAATTACCCAATCCTGACACGGGGAGGTAGTGACAATAAATAACAATAC
>JAQQBG010000630.1:30000-31867 GCA_032199755.1 Ambrosia artemisiifolia
CGTCGTTTGATGGGCTTACGATGATTACATAACGAATAAAGGTCCGGGGCCGACCGAGCCCGGCCCACGGGCCCACGGGACCCGAACCCAGAATTTTCCGGTTCCGAACATCTTAAAACATTGCCCCGAGGCACCACGCAAAATTTCGTGCCAATCCGACGTCGTTTGATGGGTTTTTGATAGGGTCCCAAAAAATTATCATTCCTCAAAAAATTAATGTCTATTCCTGAAACTTAACTTTTTGTGCAATATGTATATATAGGGGAGGGGTGTGTGTTGGGAAGGGCTTGCCTGGGTGAGGCTTGGCAGCGCCCAAGGAGGCCTTGTTGGCCGAGAAACAAGGCTGCCAAGGCCTTGTACACAAGCTAAATTGCCCCAAGCAAGCCACGAACTCGAGAACCAAGTGCCCCTCCTGCCCACGTTGCCTAGGAATGTTGCCCAACGACTTGGTTTCTCGCACAACGACTCGTGTACATAGGCCCAACGAGCAGCAAACCTCGAAAATTATCAATCCTCGAAAATTTAATGTCTGTTCCTGTCACAATGCTTTTTGTGAAATATGTATATATAAGGGAGACATGGGGCTTGAGCAACCCCAGTGCCCAACTAAGGCCAGTGAGGGCATACGAGATGAGAGGTTTCAAGCCTATTGTAGCACGAGGTGTGTCTCCCCAAGCCATGTAGCCTAGAAATCTAGCCTCGTGCCTTGTAAATGCCCCACATCATGCCTAGTTGTAAGCACGTTTGCTAGTGAATTGATGGATGCTTGGCAAAGACGCCCCACATTGTGCACCATGTTGCCTAGTAGACAAGCCATGTTGCCTTGAATTATGCTTGTTTCCCACACGACGACTAGAACGATGGCTTGACGATGGCCTACAATGGGCATGCCTTCAAAAAATTATCATTCCTCAAAAAATTAATGTCTGTTCCTGTCACTTTACTTTTTGTGCATAATGTATATATAGGGGGGTAAGGTGTCTTGGCCAAGCTAGTGCGGCCCCTCTCTTGAACTAGCACTAGCAGACCATCTTGTTGGCAGGATCAAAGCATGTGAAAACATTATGGGTGATGAAGTGTGTTGGCACGCCCAAGCCTTGACCTGATACACCACAAGATGGACCGCCATGATGGGTATGAGATGAGAATCCTCATGTCGTCTCCATCATGGCATTCAGCCATGGGTTATCATTGCCTTCGGGCAATGGTGCCCATGGCTGGCCGCTTCGAGGACGTCATGGGATATCGTTGCCTTCGGGCATCGGTGCCCATGACCGCCATGATGGGTATGACATGAGAATTCTCATGTTGTACCCATCATGGCAATCAGCCATGGGTTAACATTGCCTTCGGGTAGTGGTGCCCATGGCTGGCCGCCATGATGGGTATGAGATGAGAATCCTCATGTCGTACCCATCATGGCATTCAGCCATGGGTTATCATCGCCTTCGGGCAGTGGTGCCCATGGCTGGCCGCTTTCGAGAACGTCATAGGTTATCGTTTCCTTCTGGCAGCGGTGCCCATGGCTGGTCGCCTTCAAGATTGTCCCTTATCGAGATTTGTCCCGCTGTTGTGATGCTTCTATTCCAAACATCATAGATAGATAAGCTGAGAGCAGGAACCCTGGTGCATCCAAACTCTTCATTCGGCCCATAGCGTCGTCTGCCATGAGTAATATGCATCGAACCCCATATCCTCAAAGCTTGCCTGCATATGATGTTTGGAATCCAACGCATCACAATATTTCCATCATGGGTATTGAAACCAAGTGGGGGTGGTGAGGATTGCTGGATGGCAAAGGGATGCAACACCGCATGGTGCCCATCGTCTAAGGCTCATACCTCCTTATTGCTCCCTTGATGCCTCT
>JAQQBG010000632.1:15000-17500 GCA_032199755.1 Ambrosia artemisiifolia
AGGTCTATGAGTCATCTCAGAAAAAATCTGCGTAATAAAGCATCAATACGGATTCATCATTAAATGAATCTGCTCGTCGAACAAAAAATAAAGAGCTTCGAGCCAATTAAAGACTAAGAATATTGACTCAAGAACTAATAGCTCCGTTGTAGAATTAAGACCTAACCATTAAGTAAGAAGCGATGGGAACGATGGAACCTGTGAATTCAAAAGATTTTAGTGAAAATGAATTCGAATGATTCATTGATCGGGATGGCGGAACCGGCCAGAGACCAATTCATCTATTCGGAAAAGTTATGAACTAATGATAGAACTGAAATAGAAATTGAAAGAGTAAATATTCGCCCGCGAAAACTTTATTTTCTTGGATTGCTAAGATTGCTAAAATTGGGTCAATCCAATACGATAAGGAGTAAAACAAAAGAAAGATTTGTTTTAACATTCTAAAATAGATAAATATAAGAAAAAAAGAGTTATTGAATATATTTAGATTTAGTTATCTATACAAACAAGATATACAAATGAATAATAGATTTTATCTCTATTAAATGAAATCAATGATTCAGTATATTACTTATTAAAATGAAATACATGTATATCTTAATTCAAATTATATTCTATCTGAATAGAATTCAAAATCTTTAATTTGAATTGATTTTATTCGCGAGGAGCTGGATGAGAAGAAACTCTCACGTCCGGTTCTGTAGTAGAGATGGAATTCAAAACAAACCATCAACTATAACCCCAAAAGAACCAGATTCCGTAAACAACATAGAGGAAGAATGAAGGGAATATCTTATCGAGGTAATACTATTTGTTTTGGTAAATACGCTCTTCAGGCACTTGAACCCGCTTGGATCACATCTAGACAAATAGAAGCAGGTCGACGAGCAATGACACGAAATGCACGTCGCGGTGGAAAAATATGGGTCCGTATATTTCCAGATAAACCAGTTACAGTAAGGCCCGCAGAGACACGTATGGGTTCAGGTAAAGGCTCTCCCGAATATTGGGTAGCTGTTGTTAAACCAGGTCGAATCCTTTATGAAATGGGTGGAGTAACAGAAAATATAGCCAGAAGGGCTATTTCAATAGCAGCGTCCAAAATGCCTATACGAGCTCAATTCATCATTTCGGGATAAAAAAGAAATAGGCCTTAAAAATAGCGGGTGCAGGTTTCTTTTTTTGAACAAAAAAGATTTCTTTTTTTCTTCGACCTTTGTATTGTAAAATGTATTGTAAAAAACAGATAAAAAAAAAAAAAAAAAAAAAAAAAAAAAATGATATGATTCAACCTCAGACCCATTTGAATGTAGCAGATAACAGCGGGGCTCGAGAATTGATGTGTATTCGAATCATAGGAGCTAGCAATCGTCGATATGCTCATATTGGTGACGTTATTGTTGCTGTGATCAAAGACGCAGTTCCAAACATGCCTCTAGAAAGATCAGAAGTGGTCAGAGCTGTAATTGTCCGTACTTGTAAAGAACTTAAACGTGACAACGGTATGATAATACGATATGATGACAATGCTGCAGTTGTGATTGATCAAGAAGGAAATCCAAAAGGAACTCGAGTTTTTGGTGCGATTGCCCGAGAATTGAGACAGTTCAATTTTACGAAAATAGTTTCATTAGCTCCCGAGGTATTATAAAATGAGACTACAATATGGTTATGGGTTATAGTAGGGTATTTAAAAGAAATAGATTCAGATTAATTTAGTAGATTTTGTCTCACGTATATACCTTTCAAACTTCATATTCATAAACCAATACGTAAAAAAAAAAAAAAAAAAAAAAAAAGAAAAACATGTTGATTATATCCAAATTTGGAGGCACCAATCATTTTAATTAATCATGAGTAGTGATACTATTGCTGACATAATAACCTCTATACGAAATGCCGATATGTATAGAAAAAGCGTGGTTCGAGTAGCATCTACTAATATCAGCCAAAGTATTGTGAAAATACTTTTACGAGAGGGTTTTATCGAAAACGTGAGAAAACATCGAGAAAATAACAAAGATTTTTTGGTTTTAACCCTACGACATAGAAGGAATAGGAAAAGGACTTATCGAAATCTTTTAAATTTAAAACGGATCAGTCGGCCGGGTCTACGAATCTATTCTAACTATCAAAGAATTCCTAGAATTTTAGGCGGGATGGGGGTTGTCATTCTTTCTACCTCTCGGGGTATAATGACAGACCGAGAGGCTCGACTAGAAAGAATAGGCGGAGAAATTTTGTGTTATATATGGTAATCTTTCTAATATCCGAATTGAATAGGAAACTTCTTTTTTATGAAAAAGAAAAGAGAAGGGGTGGGTTGTCTAATTCTAATACGGTTCTTCCTCCACTAGTTGATACTTCAAGGAGGTTTTACCTGGAATGAAAGAACAAAAATGGATTCATGAAGGTTTAATTACGGAATCGCTTCCCAACGGCATGTTCCGGGTTCGTTTAGATAATGAAGATATGATTCTAGGTTATGTTTCAGGAA
>JAQQBG010000632.1:27500-31800 GCA_032199755.1 Ambrosia artemisiifolia
ATTCTGAAATTCGCCCTGCCGAGTTTAATATTAATATTCTCTGACTTTTATTTATTATTCTTTTTATTTATTATTCTATTGAATAAAAGTCATTCATAATCATCCGGTTAGGATCGATCTAAACCAGCCCATTATGTATATAATTCAACATGCCAACGATTAAACAACTTATTAGAAATACAAGACAGCCAATTAGAAATGTCACAAAATCCCCCGCGCTTCGGGGATGCCCTCAGCGTCGAGGAACATGTACTAGGGTGTATGTGCGACTCGTTCAGATCATGAACTAGAACAAAGGAAAGAGAACAATGTTCGAATATCAATGATCAAATAGGATAGAACGGAAAAACGAACTACATTTCCTATCTAAAAATCGATGAGATCCCTTTTATTGTGTATGAAATTTATGGTTTCTGTTGGTGTAAATACACTCACCTCAATTCAAGATGAGAAGCAATTCTCCATTGGTAGCAAATGGTTATCCATTAAGCGGAGGAAATCTTAGTTAACATAGACCCCTCTTGCAAGAACGGACTAACAGGGTCAGCTACCCAGCCAATCTTCATAATTAAATACCGTTACTGTATAGGTAGAGCTCGTTGTGAAAGACCTATTACTGGATAATTCATGGGTAGAGCCGAAGAATGTGAACTATACAAGTTAGCAATAACATTGATTAAATGAAGTAAAGGCTCCGGTGTATAGAGAAGACCTCACCGTTTAAGAAGTAACCATAGAAACGATGGAATCCACTATTTCTTTATCATTACTTTTCTTTTTTAATCCCTAGTATAGTAAAATTTCGTATTTCGAGGTGAAATGCCTAGAAAAAAGAAAAAATTGTGGTTGGGAAGGTTATAGTAGCCAAAGCCATTGGAATTATTAGTTTATACATTGGAAAAATCCGTTTTGTTATTAATATACTAGGAAAGGGGCAAAAGAATAACTGAAAGAAAGGAAATCTATTAGTTATTCGTTAAAGTTTCATTTATTCAATGACCAGAATTAGACGGGGATATATCGCTCGGAGACGTAGAACAAAAATTCGTTTATTTGCATCAAGCTTTCGGGGGGCTCATTCAAGACTTACTCGAACTATTACTCAACAAAAAATAAGAGCTTTGGTTTCGGCTCATCGGGATAGGGATAGGCAAAAAATAAATTTTCGTCGTTTGTGGATCACTCGAATAAATGCAGCAATTCGCGAAAGGGGGGTATGCTATAGTTATAGTAGATTCATAAATGATCTGTACAAGAGACAGTTGCTTCTTAATCGTAAAATACTTGCACAAATAGCTATATCAAATAGGAATTGTCTTTATATGATTTCCAACGAGATCATAAAAGAAGTAAGTTGGAAGGAATCCACCGGTTAAACGGAGTTGCCCGGAGAATGAACTCCGGGAAGGTCGAATAAAAATGAATAGAATATGATAAAATATGATAAAGTAGTCAAAATAAATATGAATCAACACGTTCAATAAAAAAATTTCTTCTTCCCAGATTCTTCTTTTTTTTTCTTACGACACGAGAATTCAATCCGGATTCTTGGATTTTTCCAACAAAATAGCAATCCGCGTTTGAGTTCGGATGGGGGTTTGAATTCAAGTGAATAAAGAGTAAACCTATCTTTTTCTGGCTCTAAGACTAGGAGTTCTAGTGGTCGACTCGGTTCTTTCAAATTGTTTCTCATTATTAAGAAAAGGTAACAAAGATAAAATACGAGCTTGTTTTATAGCAATAGTAATGAATCGTTGTTGTTTCAAGGTCAATCTATTTACTCGTCTAGATAATATTTTTCCCTGTTCACTAATAAATCGACTAATTAAACTCATGTTTTTATAATCAATTCGATCCCCCGATTGGATCGGGGGCAAACGCTTACGAAAAGATCGCTTGGATTTAAGAAAAGTTCGCTTGGATTTATCCATGGTTTGGTTTGGTTAGTTTATTTCTTATCCCTAAAATCCTATTTCAGCCGGATCTCTAATTAGAATAAATAAATAGGATTTGGTTTGTTTATAATTATCTTTAACTATGTTAAATATGTTATATATAATGTAATTTTTCCCTTTCCTTGTAAGATAAGGGCGCAAGTGCTCGCTTCAATCTATTTCTTTATCTCCCCGTGAATCGTATGTTTGTAACAATATGGACAGAATTTTAGTAACTCCAATCGATTAGGCGTATTGTGCCGGTTCTTTTGAGTAATATATCTGGAAATGCCCGTTGATTCCTTATTAACACTGTTTCGAACACAAGCGGTACATTCCAAAAGAACCGGTATTCGCACATCTTTACCCTTGGCCATGAACCTCCTTTGAATTTTTCATTTAATCAACTCTTCCTCTTTCAATCCGAAACGAAAAAGAAGAAAGGAAGTAAAAAACAAAATAGAATTTGTAACTTGCTATCCTCTTATGCAAGATTTCACTACAATCAATATAGGAAATAAGATAGAAAGATTTCTAACCTTTCAATAACAGTACAGCATTTCATATAAGTATCTTGTATAATACTCTTTCCCTATAACCACTGTTTGTATTCGACTTCCATAGAAATTTCATATTAATTGAATTCCAACCCGACCCCGAGTCTCACAGTTGTTGAATGCACTTTTCTTCTTTCTCTTTCCTCCCTTATTCTAAAAAGGGAAAAAAGAGAAAAGAGGGGGCTGTTATTTAATTGTATCTCTAATCTTCTTTAGTCCTTCCCGCGTCAAAAACTAGAAAAAGGGGAACGTCAATGCATCCGGGAAAAAACGATTAATCTCTATCAATAAACCTGCCAAAGCACCGAACCATAGAGTACTTAGTACCGGTGCCACGGAAAGATATGTTTTTAGATCTCGCATGGAAAAACCTCCTTCATTTTATTGTAATACATAAGATAATACATATTGAAATGTACAATGATCTAGTAAATCTTATTTACTTTTTGTTAAATACAGAAAAAAACGTCCCCTTCTTCCCCAATATTCCCCCAAAAGACTCAGTTATTTTTCCTTGGGGTTCCGTTCCATATTTCATATAGATAGAAGTATTTTACTATTATTATATGTTAAATGAGACCAAAAAGACGAAATGAAAATCAAATTTCTAGATTTTAATAGAGGAGATAACGATGTGGAAAACAAGACAGGAATTCTCTACAATGACACTGTAGACCAATGGAAGGGATGTAGCGCAGCTTGGTAGCGCGTTTGTTTTGGGTACAAAATGTCACGGGTTCAAATCCTGTCATCCCTACCTATTACTGCTCAAAGGAGCAGTAACGAGGGATTTTTTGAGATCAACTCACATTGGACATATCATATAGAATCTTTCATTCTTATGATACTATATAGTATGCATACAAGATGTATTGGGACCAATCCTTTTCTTTACAGTCTTCTCTTTTATGATAAGAAAACGCTCTTAGTTCAGTTCGGTAGAACGCGGGTCTCCAAAACCCGATGTCGTAGGTTCAAATCCTACAGAGCGTGATTCGGATCTTCTTCGATCGAATTCGACTGAAACACTAACTGGAACTGGAACAGCAATCTTAATTTGACCTCCTGGATATTAAAGAAAGGAGGAGGTCAATCAAAAAAAGAGATTTTAATTAATCAAAGGTCCAACTGATCGCCACGCCTGTATTGTAAATATGCAGTTACAAATAATCCAGCCAAAGTAATAGGAATTAGACCTAACACGATTCCAAATAGAAAAACTTCAATCATTTCAATTTGTTTGAAAGGAGAAAAAGAGGTAATATCTATACCTAAATATTAATCCGAATTACCATGAATCTCAATGATCAAGAATTGGTAATTGACACGATAAGTAACTAGAAATACACAGAAGTTCGCGAAAAGATTTCCTTTTATGAATTGTGCAATTCATTTCAAATAAGTCGTATCTTGCTCAGACCAATAAAGAGAGCTGAGGTTATAGTTAAAGCCGCTAGTAAAAAACCGAAATAACTAGTTATGATAGGCATCAAGGAGCTAAATGAAATATGTTCTTTTTATACATATGTTTATAAAAAAAGCACTTACCTGAGTTTCCTTTTTTACAAAATAGGAGAGAAACAAAAATACCAATTGCAAGTTTTTGATTCAGATATCATTATAGACAGCACTAACAAGGATAAAGTCACAACTTTATAAAAAAGAAATTGATTAATCATCTGTAACATCTACGCATACCGCGTTTGCAATCAGCGAATGCATTCTTGGATCATTTTTCAACTCAACTTATAAACGAATAATAAACATTGGGTCGTGTAATTTCGTTTTAAAATGAAACTCTTTTCGAAT
>JAQQBG010000633.1:0-31791 GCA_032199755.1 Ambrosia artemisiifolia
CTGCTCGTCCAAAGGTAGGCTAAGAGTTTTTGCTCGTACCAAACTTCTACAGTCTGGGCTGTTGGTTAAAAGAGGCATGCAGTCTGGGCTGATGGATAAGAAAGGCTGGCATTCTGGACTGTCGAATAAAAAAGGTGGACAACCACGATTTGTTCGCTGGAAAGCCGCGTACTCGTAGAGGGTGAGTCCACCCCCAGAAAGCCGAATTTTGGCCATCCGGAGAGGCTCTGAAGGAGTTGAAGGCACCCGGGACGCATACTTGCGAGGAGGTGGCATGCCGCTCGCTCAGGCTTATCCGGTGGGCAAGCGACGGGGAAGGGGGAACGGCGAGACGCGCGACCGCCTGTGTCGCGGACGCGGGGTGCTGCAGGAGGAAAAGGGGGGGGGGGGGGGGGGGGGGGAACGGGCCGGGACGCACTGCCCCCCCTCCTCTCCCCAGGATCCCTTCACGCGGCTCCGTTTCTGCTGAGGTTTTCAAAATGACCTGCTTCTCCCTGTGCGTGTGCGGTACTGTGGCAGGGAGAAGGTTCCGGCAACTTTGCCTGTTTTGTTGCAACGACGCGGGCGGATGCATTCATTACTGAAAGAGCATTCATTTTAGGACACCAAGCAGAAATCGGTATTGGACTGTTCTTATTGAACGCAGGAGAACCGATAGGTGCTATTCGGCCGGTTGTCTTTTTGGTTCGGTTGGGTCCCAATGCCGAGTTAACGTTCCAACCAATTAAGAATCAAAAATGAATGTTTGAATTAGCTTGGAATCTCGAATTTTTTGACTCAAAAGCTGCAAAAGTGGGAGCAGCACTAGTCGTGACCAGTTGCATTCACGGTCGGAAAAGCGTGCGCGCGTGTCGTCTGCGGCCTGCACCATTGATAGGGTGCGTCGCAGTGCCGTGACACGCCGCGCCACTGCGCTGCGCCACACATCACTCTTTTTCTCCCGCCCGCAACGATACGCTAAAACACTCTGATAAGGACAGTGAGAGACAGGTTTTGGATCGCTTGGCCACAGACACCGGTCCTCTGGCCCACTGTGTGGAATGTGAGTGGCCCCGGCAGACCGTTTAGAGGAAGGCTTTTCCACACATTGCGTTTAAATAAAATCAAAACTTTTCACGTTATGTATGCAGCATCGCTCAACACTCAATTCGAATAGACACTTCCACCAGAACTCTGTAAGTCGAAGTAAGAAGAACAGTAGGAAGAACATAAACCGGAACCAGTCGGATTCGGGGAGTGGGGGGAAGCGGTGCGCTCGCACTCCCCACTTCCCCCACTCCCCGAATCCGACTGGTTCCGGTTTATGTTCTTCCTGCTGTTCTTCTTACTTCGACTTACAGAGTTCTGGTGGAAGTGTCTATTCCAGAGTCACAATAAATACAGAAGAATTGAAACTATGTGTGTGATCTGCTTTCATAAAAGGGGAGCGCTCACTAATAGGCTATTCCGCTGGTTGGAAAAGAAGAAGTCAAGAAGTGCACAACTTCCGCCCCCTCGCCTACGGGGGGAAGAGAGGGGTGGCGGAAGTTCCGTCCCCTCGCAGTGCCCCGCAGGTGAAGGAAAGTTGTGCACTTCTTGACTTCTTCTTTTCCAATCAGCGGAATTGCCCATTAGAAGGGCTTCTTGGTCCATTTTTGACCGCCCCCCTCCCCCCTTCTCCCCCGTGGTAAGGGTCTGTAAGACACAGTGAAACCCTCACCCCTCCTTAATACGTAAGATTTTTCACCTTGACCCCCCCGCCCCCTCTTTATAGCAAAAAAAGTGTCTAAAAGTTAGAAAAGCTTTTCTAACCTAGGTTAGAAATAAATTTAAAACTAAATTATTCTATTGTTTAATACAGTCACAACGAAAAGTGCAACTCTCTACGGCCGCCAGTCGACAGGCAGAGACATTGCCAGGGACCGCCAGAGCGAGTCAAACCATTCACAAACCGCATTTTGTCGATTTAAAAAAATCTTTCGTGAGAACTCTACAGAAACCCCCACCCCCCCCCCCCCCCACCCCCCCCACGCAGTGTGTAGAGATTTCCCAGACCCCTCCTCCCTTCAACCTCGGGCCGTTACGTTATTAGAAAACGCCCCCAAAGCGTTGGCGTGAAGGGCTTTGTAGCAGATGATACAAACATAGAATTAAAATAAAATGAAGATTACATGAATGTGTCAATCAGCTTTCGCTAGAGTCCCACCGCCGTAAACAAATAATGAGTGGAATTTGGGATGGTTGCAATTTAGATCTAGATAAATGAAGAAGCAGTGAACGCGACTTCACGGTGCTCGAACAAGCACGTACGAATCTGATCGGAAGTTGTGCGACAATTCGATTAATCGATGACCCCGAGCGACGACAGAGGATAGACACATAAATTCGGGTTGAAAACATTTGTCATGTGCTTCCATTTTAGCCTTGGCGTTAACATTTTTAGAAGATGATATATTCATTAAAAAAACAAAACAAAAACATTAAGATTACATGATTGTGTCAATCGGCTTGTACTGTCGTGTTGGGGACTCAGCATCGCTAGTATGGGCAGCGTTAGAATGTGAGCAGCGCTAGTGTCGGCACAAGAGGTTGGGATAGGAGGGCAGTGCGTCGCTCGCTCCCTCCTTCCGTCCAAAAGGTCCACTGACTGTCTCGAAGGGCAGCCGACAACGTACTGGCTGGGCTGCCTGCTGGCCTTCCTTCTGTTCTTCTCTACATTGCTTGATGGCATCGCTCGTCAACAGCTTTGTTGCCGGCAATTCTTTGCTCGGCTTCGCTTCCATGCACGGCCCCGCAGCTCTCCGCTGGCGAGCCCGCTGGCGACCGGCGCTTATCGCCATTAAGCCCGACACCTTTTTAAAGGGCCGCCTGGCTTCCGTTGACCGCCCGCTCCCCTTCTCCTGGCGCGCCACCGGGCCCCTTCCCGTCCCGCCTCCCCTCCCGCTCCCTACACACTCGGTGATGAGGTCTGAGCGAGTGGCATGCTACCTCCTCGCATATTATGCGTCCCGGGTGCCTTCAACTCCTCGAGAGCCTCTCCGGCGGCCAAAAATTCGGCTTTCTGGGGGTGGACTCACCCTCTACGAGTACGCGGCTTTCCAGCGAACAAATCGTGGTTGTCCACCTTTTTTATTCGACAGTCCAGAATGCCAGCCTTTCTTATCCATCAGCCCAGACTGCATGCCTCTTTTAACCAACAGCCCAGACTGTAGAAGTTTGGTACGAGCAAAAACTCTTAGCCTACCTTTGGACGAGCAGGCGAGACTGAGTGCCTTTTGGACGGACACTTCCAACTGAGCGCCTTTTCCATGGAGGTATCGGATTTTGACCGGCCAGTGGTCAGAGGTAAAATGGTCGCCTTTGAGGACCGCAATGGAGGTAAGTTTGACGTCCGGGGAGCACAGGACGTAGTCCAAGCACGTCTCGGTCTGTTTCGAGGCGTGCTTGTGTGTTGGCCCCTCCGGACGCCTCATGCACAGACTCCCCCCCTTTACTGAGGTAGGAGTTCAGCATTCGCCCGTTTGCGCTGCTTCCCGGATCCCCAAAGGCGTCGCAGATGGCATTCCAGTCCCCGAAGAAAAGGGTGCCTGGCCGGCCTCTGTCCAGTGCCCGGTAGCATTTGACGGTGCCTGCCTGTGGGGGGAGGTAGATGTTGTATAGGAAGAGGTCCCCCCACTTTGATCCCCATCACCTGTGCCTTGCCGGCTTGGATAGGAGGGGCCTTCACATGCTGCAGAGTGGACCGGACAGCAGTGAGAATCCCACCCCCCCGGGCCCCCGCCCTGTCTTGACGATAGACCGTGTACCCGTGGAAGTAGGGGGTGGGGATGTCGTCACTGAGCCACGTCTCCTGCAGCATGAGCACGGTCGGCTGGTATTTATTGACAAGCTGCCCCACCTCCCCAAGCCGGCTGCGGAGCCCCTTCACGTTCCATGAAATTATTGAATGCTGCATAGTTGACCCCGCAGGTTGTTTTTAAATTCCTCTCGGAGTTCTCGCACGAGCTCATGAACGAGCTGCGTGATGGCAGTTTTGAGCTCTGCGATTACCTCCGAGAGGATACCCTGTAGCCCGAGCCCCTGGGGCTTGACTGGAGGGGGAGTTTTTGTGGAAGCCCCTCCCTGGTGCCCTTTGTTGCCCTCCCCTCCCTGAGCCCTACTAACCACATTGGCGAAGCTGGTGGAAGGTTTGGGTGTGGGGTTGGTGGGGGTGGGAGTGGGTCCCTTAGCCAATGATGGCCAGGCTGACCCGGGGGGAGGAGGAGGGGTGGGGAGTTTCCCCTGCCCCGACGTGGCCTGGGCGTTGGCGTTTGCCTGCAGCCGTGCCTTTTTGGCCGCCTTGGCCTGAAGGACGGCGCATTGCGGGCTGTTGATGCCGTGCCCCAGGCCGCAGCTGGGGCACTTGAGGGGCACCTCCTTTGGGTGGTCCCTATGGGCATGGGGGCCCCCGCATAGGCCACATTTGGGGGCGTGGCTGCAGTGGTTTGCGGTGTGGTCCCATGAAGAGCACCGCATGCAAACCGTCACTTTGCCGGGCCGCTTGTACTCGACCCGGACTTTGTGATAGCAGACCACGGTGATCAACATGGGATCCGGCCCCCGCTGGCCTGAGTGAGACGCCGACAGAGTTTTGTTTAATCACCACACCTTTTTTTGGAGGTTTGGGTGAAACGATGCACGTGAGTTGCGGTGTAGCCCTGTGACCTGAGGTCCGACATGATGTCGGCCTCCTGCACCGACGGGTGCAAGCCGTAGATGACCAGCTGTACAGGCTTCTCCTCCTCCTTTCCGTAAGTGTGGAAGCCGACCTTATTGTCGGTGAGGGCCTGTTTCAGCTTCACCAGCCCCTCCTCCGTTTTTGTTGTGAGCACAATGCTCGTCCCCCTCGCACGGCACTCAAACTTGCCCCCCGTGGCGGTGTGGATAATATTTTGCACCGCTGTGAAAGAAGAGACCTTGGTGATGACCACCGGTGGAAGCGAGGGACGGGCTGGCTTGACCCGAGGGTCTTGGGGAGCCCCTTTGGTCCCCGAGCCCTTGCCCTTGCCGTCCTGCGGGACGGATGACGGCCCCCCCGTCCTTGGCCTTTTTGGATGCCAGGCCTGAGTCAGACTCAGACTGCTTTGAAGCAGAGTCCTTCAAGCGCTTCTTGACCTTGCGCTTCCGCCTGGTGTCTCCCCCCTGGGATTTGGGCTTGAGGAACTCAGACCTCCCCTGCGAGTCCTCCTGGCTAGGGGGTATGATCTCAGAGTCAGACCCTGACCCCTGACTCCAGCCCGGAGTGCATGTGCACCGGCTTAAAGAACGCTGAGTTCAATTCCGCCGCCATTTGCGCCAAGTCCTCCCGCTCCTTGGAGTACGCCAGGGGAGCGAGGACTGAGTCATCCACCGGTGACACCTCCATGAGGGTGGGTGCGGTAGATGAGGTAGAATGGGAGGCGATCTCCTTGGCGATAGTGCGCAAAGCCGCAGCCTTGTCCTCAGAGGAACTGAACTTGATGCCGCCCTTTTTTGACCCCACCCAGCCTAGCCTTGAGGCATTTGGAGTCATTGGGGACGGGGCCCCTCGTCCTGGCACCGCCAACAACGGAGGATGAGACCGTTGGGGCTGGTGCAACCACCACTGGAAGCCTCACGAAACCAGGGGGAGGAAGAATACCGCCCTGGGGTCCCGCAAGAGGCGAGAAGATGGACTTGGGAGGCTCAGATTGACCCGGAGAGGACCAATCCTGAGAGATAATTTGTGAGATGTCTCCCGGAGATGAACAGAGTGAGATGTGCTGCGACGAAGCGACAGCAGTGGTACATGAAGTGATTGTGTTGAGAGATGCAGAGGTGGTAGTGACGGAGGTGGTATGACAGGTGGTAGGAAGAGACGTGACAACAAGATGGTTGGAAGCCATCACGATGGGATGAATGAAACGTGGGATACAATAATGAAAAGGCTACAGAAAGCCAGTACGCCGGGCAGTAAGTAGTGCCTGCGTACGCCGGACGAGGAGGAGTGCTAGATGGCTACGCGACTCACACCACGCGGGGCGGACAGTGTCCCCGCACCGGCACGCCTAGCCGGAGGGGGACGACGCGAGAGGTCGGGACGTGAAACCCTGGGAAGAGCACGTGCTCGAAAAGCTAAAGGGCCCTGCTAACCAGGGCCAACAAAGGGAATGGGATGCCCAGCGTCCTAACCCCCCCAGTCTACTACGCTACGGAGGAAAGGAAACTGCCTACAGCTCGTTGGCCCAAAGCCCGAAAGCGATGGGAAAGGTGACACCCACTAGTGCAGGACGTTCAACCCACAAAGAATCGCTGAGAAAACGCAACGACAATTCACGGTAAGTATCCTGAGCCAGGTTTTTTTTTTTTTTTTTTTTTTTTTTACGTCAGCCGGCCTGTATCTCTACCCCACCGATGGTTGGCGGGGGTCACTGAGCTTGTAGGCAGCTGGTCTGACGAAGGCAGAAAAAAACCCTTGCCCTCGTGTTTCCACGCCGGCTTGGCAGACCTCAGTTGAAGACTTTGGTCTGCTGCCGGTCGCAGGTCGATATGCGCCCCCTAAGAGTCGGTGCGGGGCATCGCCTCCCGAGGAACTCGGGCGACGGTGCCTCACTCCAACCCCTTAGGGACTCACATCAGCCTGCGCAGGGGTAGGCGCCCTTCCCGCTTGCGTTCGAGAAGGGCAGTCGGGGATTTTCACCGCCGTAAAAAAGACTGCCTGTGAGCGGCCACCGCCGGGCTGGCCAGAAGAGGAGGCCATTACCCTAGAACAGACCCGGGGCCGGATCATCCAGAGGGTACGCCTTCTTCCCAGGTGGTCGGGGAAGAAAGATGTCCCGGACAAGGGGATTGGGGTGGTCCGAGTGCAGGCGGAACTGCTCCCGGGCCCCCTCTGCGTCCGCCCTCAGGTTGATGGCAGGGCACCGCTCATAGAGGTCGTGGGTCTCCAGGTAACGCGGAGCCATGGTGACCATGCGGATCCACTTCCGCTCGAGGACTCGCAACCTCTCAAACGCCCTTTGACTAACCCCTTGCCACGCCGGCAGGCCGTAAGTGAGAGAGGGGAGGACTAGTGCCTTGTACAAGGTAAGCTTGGTCGCTTCCTGTATGATGTTCCTGGCATTGGCATACTTTGAAAGAGTGGATATGCTAGCCCTCCCCTTCTTGACCAGGTGATCGACGTGGGACCTGAAGGATAGCCTCCTGTCGATCACCACTCCCCAAATACTTGGCCTTGTCGACCCAGGGAATGGCCTCCTCGCCCATGGTAAGGTTGGGTGCGGCCTTGGCCCGACCTGTGCCAATTTGCATGGCAATGCTTTTGGTCGGGTTGACCTTGGTCCGCCATCGGCCGCACCATGTGTGGATTTTGGCCAGGTGTTTGTTGAGCCGGGCGAGGGCGGTCCCCAGCTTTGCCTTGATGCACACGAAGCCCGTGTCATCGGCGTACTGGTAAGTTTGCACGCCTTTCGACACGGGCATATCGTACAGGTACAGGCTGAAGAAGGGCGGGGACCAGATGGCTCCCTGGGCCGTGCCGGCGGCAATGGGCCTGGCCGTGGACAACTCCCCGTTCACCTGGACCGCGAAGGAGCGGCCCTTGTAGTAGGAGGCTACCAGTTGGACCAGCCAGACGGGTTGGCCGGTCACGAGGAGCTTGTGCAGCAGCTCATCGTGGGGGACCTTATCGAAGGCCGCTTCGATATCAAGCGACACATCGACGGCTGCTTGCTTCTTGTTGGTAGCCTCCGTTAAGTCGGTGACCAGCCGGGTGAGCTGCATGGTGCAGGAGTGCCCCGGCCGGAAACCAAACTGATGGTCAGGGACGGGGAGCAGGCAGATGTAAGGTGCCACACAGCGCTCGAATAGTTTGCTGAGGCAGCTGAGGAGGGAAATGGGCCGGTACGAGTTAGGATCCTCTGCCGGCTTTCCCTCCTTGGCGAGCATGGTGACAAATGCTACCTTCCACTCGGCAGGAAAGCGCCGAGTGGAAATGATGCGGTTGAAGATGGTCACCAAGTGCGCCTTGGCGCCATCCGGCAGGGCCTTGAGCAGACGGTTTGTGATGCCGTCCGGCCCAGGCGCACTTTTCGCCTTCAGCTGCCTCAGAGCATTGTCGAGGTCCTGCACGGTGAGGACGGGGACCTTCCCTGGGTCGAGGTCACGCAGCCCCTCGACCGCTGTTCTCACCGTGCGTTTGCGCTCCTCGCTTTGAGTGTTCATGGTGTTGACAAACTTTGCTTGGAGCGCGTCTGCCAGGACCTCGGCTTTGCTCGCGCTGTCCCACGGCCGGGCCTCTAGGGGAGGTGAGGGTAGGGATGGGAGGAGGGCGAGGCTTGCCTTTTTTGAGGGTTTCCCAGCGGAGGGCGGGGTCCTCGATGTTGTCGAACTCTTCCCGCACCTTCCGCAGTTCCCCCTCTTTGAAAATGCCCGCTATTCGACGCCCCAATTGCCTGACCTCGCGGCGAAGCGCGGTCCTGCCTGGCTGGGGCGTCTTGCGGACCTCCCTGTGCAAAGCCTCCCTCCTCTTTTGGAGGGTCCGGATTTCCTGCGGTAGCAGACGGTGCTTCCGGGACTTGACCTGGATGAGGGAGGTGTTATTTAGCATTGCTGCTTGGCACGAGGCGGTAAAGTGCCCAAGGTCATACTCCACGGAAGCCGTCCGCACCCAGGGCCGGTCGAGTTCCTCCGCCACCCCTACCCAATTGGTGATGCTGCGGAAGATTTTGCCCGCTACGGGACCCACCGTGATTTTGACCGGCCAGTGGTCAGAGGTAAAATGGTCGCCTTTGAGGACCGCAATGGAGGTAAGTTTGACGTCCGGGGAGCACAGGACGTAATCCAAGCACGTCTCGGTCTGTTTCGAGGCGTGCTTGTGTGTTGGCCCCTCCGGACGCCTCATGCACAGACTCCCCCCCTTTACTGAGGTAGGAGTTCAGCATTCGCCCCGTTTGCGCTGCTTCCCGGATCCCCAAAGGCGTCGCAGATGGCATTCCAGTCCCCGAAGAAAAGGGTGCCTGGCCGGCCTCTGTCGAGTGCCCGGTAGCATTTGACGGTGCCTGCCTGTGGGGGGAGGTAAATGTTGTATAGGAAGAGGTCCCCCACTTTGATCCCCATCACCTGTGCCTTGCCGGCTTGGATAGGAGGGGCCTTCACATGCTGCAGAGTGGACCGGACAGCAGTGAGAATCCCACCCCCCCGGGCCCCCCGCCCTGTCTTGACGATAGACCGTGTACCCGTGGAAGTAGGGGGGTGGGGATGTCGTCACTGAGCCACGTCTCCTGCAGCATGAGCACGGTCGGCTGGTATTTGTTGACAAGCTGCCCCACCTCCCCAAGCCGGCTGCGGAGCCCCTTCACGTTCCATGAAATTATTGAATGCTGCATAGTTGACCACGCAGGTTGTTTTTAAATTCCTCTCGGAGTTCTCGCACGAGCTCATGAACGAGCTGCGTGATGGCAGTTTTGAGCTCTGCGATTACCTCCGAGAGGATACCCTGTAGCCCGAGCCCCTGGGGCTTGACTGGAGGGGGAGTTTTTGTGGAAGCCCCTCCCTGGTGCCCTTTGTTGCCCTCCCCTCCCTGAGCCCTGCTAACCACGTTGGCGAAGCTGGTGGAAGGTTTGGGTGTGGGGTTGGTGGGGGTGGGAGTGGGTCCCTTGGCCAAAGATGGCCAGGCTGACCCGGGGGGAGGAGGAGGGGTGGGGAGTTTCCCCTGCCCCGACGTGGCCTGGGGGTTGGCGTTTGCCTGCAGCCGTGCCTTTTTGGCCGCCTTGGCCTGAAGGACGGCGCATTGCGGGCTGTTGATGCCGTGCCCCAGGCCGCAGCTGGGGCACTTGAGGGGCACCTCCTTTGGGTGGTCCCTATGGGCATGGGGGCCCCCGCATAGGCCACATTTGGGGGCGTGGCTGCAGTGGTTTGCGGTGTGGTCCCATGAAGAGCACCGCATGCAAACCGTCACTTTGCCGGGCCGCTTGTACTCGACCCGGACTTTGTGATAGCAGACCACGGTGATCAACATGGGATCCGGGCACCCTGGCCTGAGGGAGACGCCGACAGAGTTTTGCTTGATCACCACACCTTTTTTGGAGGTTTGGGTGAAACGATGCACGTGAGTTGCGGTGTAGCCCTGTGACCTGAGGTCCGACATGATGTCGGCCTCCTGCACCGACGGGTGCAAGCCGTAGATGACCAGCTGAACAGGCTTCTCCTCCTCCTTCCCGTAAGTGTGGAAGCCGACCTTATTGTCGGTGAGGGCCTGTTTCAGCTTCACCAGCCCCTCCTCCGTTTTGGTGGTGAGCACAATGCTCGTCCCCCCTTGCACGGCACTCAAATTTGCCCCCCGTGGCGGTGTGAATGATATTTTGCACCGCTGTGAAAGATGAGACCTTAGTGATGACCACCGGTGGAAGCGAGGGGCGGGCGGGCTTGACCCGAGGGTCTTGGAGAGCCCCTTTGGTCCCCGAGCCCTTGCCCTTGCCGTCCTGCGGGACGGATGACGGCCCCCCGTCCTTGGCCTTTTTGGATGCCAGGCCTGAGTCAGACTCAGACTGCTTTGAAGCAGAGTCCTTCAAGCGCTTCTTGACCTTGCGCTTCCGCCTGGTGTCTCCCCCCTGGGATTTGGGCTTGAGGAACTCAGACCTCCCCTGCGAGTCCTCCTGGCTAGGGGGTATGATCTCAGAGTCAGACCCTGACCCTGACTCCAGCCCGGAGTGCATGTGCACCGGCTTAAAGAACGCTGAGTTCAATTCCGCCGCCATTTGCGCCAAGTCCTCCCGCTCCTTGGAGTACGCCAGGGGAGCGAGGACTGAGTCATCCACCGGTGACACCTCCATGAGGGTGGGTGCGGTAGATGAGGTAGAATGGGAGGCGATCTCCTTGGCGATAGTGCGCAAAGCCGCAGCCTTGTCCTCAGAGGAACTGAACTTGATGCCGCCCTTTTTGACCCCACCCAGCCTAGCCTTGAGGCATTTGGAGTCATTGGGGACGGGGCCCCTCGTCCTGGCACCGCCCACAACGGAGGATGAGACCGTTGGGGCTGGTGCTACCACCACGGGAAGCCTCACAAAACCAGGGGGAGGAAGGATACCGCCCTGGGCTCCCGCAAGAGGGGAGAAGATGGATTTTGGAGGCTCCGATTGACCCGGAGACGACCAATCCTGAGAGATAATTTGTGAGATATCTCCCGGAGATGAACATAGTGAGATGTGCTGCGACGAAGCGACAGCAGTGGTACATGAAGTGATTGTGTTGAGAGATGCAGAAGTGGTTGTGACGGAGGTGGTATGGCAGGTAGTAGGAAGAGACGTGACAACAAGATGGTTGGAAGCCATCACGATGGGATGAATGAAACGTGGGATAGAATGAAGAGGCTACAGAAAGCCAGTACGCCGGGCAGTAAGTAGTGCCTGCGTACGCCGGACGAGGAGGAGTGCTAGTTGAATACGCGACTCACACCACGCGGGGCGGACAGTGTCCCCGCACCGGCACGCCTAGCCGGAGGGGGACGACGCGAGAGGTCGGGACGTGAAACCCTGGGAAGAGCACGTGCTCGAAAGGCTAAAGGGCCCTGCTAACCAGGGCCAACAAAGGGAATGGGATGCCCAGCGTCCTAACCCCCCAGTCTACTACGCTACGGAGGAAAGGAAACTGCCTACGGCTCGTTGGCCCAAAGCTCGAAAGCGATGGGAAAGGTGACACCCACTAGTGCAGGACGTTCAACCACAAAGAATCGCTGAGAAAACGCAACGACAATTCACGGTAAAAATCCTGAGCCAGGTAAGTATAAAGAAAAAAAGGGGCCCCCCGAGGCGCACGTCATACGTGGCGGACGCGGGGCTGGCCCCGAGCGCTACGTGCTCCTGTCCAGGACCCACGCGGCCATCTAGCGGCCGGCTAACGCAACTGCTTCAAAATGTGGCGTGCATCGGCCGGGAATCGAACCCGGGCCGCCCGCGTGGCAGGCGAGCATTCTACCACTGAACCACCGATGCTGATACGATGCTCGACATGATTACGTGACCCGAAGCGACGTGACGTGACGTGACGTGGCGTGGCGTGGCGAGTCGCGATCGTCGCGGTCTAAGTCAAGGTCCAAGTCGTGTCACTTGGTCACTTTGTCATCTTTGGAGTCTGCGGGAGGGGGAGTCGTCTGGATGAGGTTCGATTGGATTAAAATGAGAATGAATCAGAAAATAAGAAAAAAACAGAATTCTTGACAGCGGTGGGATTCGAACCCACGCCTCGATGAGACTGGTGCCTAAAACCAGCGCCTTAGACCACTCGGCCACGCTGCCTCGGTTTTGGCGACGGCCGTCGCCCCAGTTGCCGGCGCTGCTGCTGCTCGGTGGTACAAGCAACAGATCACATCACATCACAGGTTACCGTAACAGCCACAGGTGGCAGCACCCCTGCACAACTTGACTAGCCCGGGGAGTATAGACAGGGAGTACTGATGACATTATTTCTGCTGCAGTGCGCATGGCCCGTTGTTTGAACCCAGGACCAGCGGATTACGAGTCCGTAGCGAGGACCGTGGCGCCGCGCCAGGACGTGAGGGCCCCCGCCGGGGCCCCGGCGGCCCCTCATAAAGTGTGACGGCAGCGGCGACGAGCCAGACGCATCGGCCTGCTCTGCGCTGCGCCTCGCTCGCGGGACCTACCCCGCCCAGGACTCCATAGTGGCGGCTCGTCCACGGCACGGTCAAGCCACTCTGCCCTATCCTCATTACGAACTAATCTTTCGCCTTTTACTAAAGATTACCGTGGGGATGGGGCTCTCAAGGAGTCTTGACTCGTATTTTTGACAGGCCCTGCTCTCTCCGGAGCGGGGCTAATAAAACAACAACAACAACAACAACAACAAAACTATCGTTGCACTCTCCCGCATCTGCTGGCTCTCTCGTGGTCTGCTCGCGCAGTCAGTCCTCGCAGCCAGGGCACAGGAGAGGCCGGTGGTCAAGTGCTGTAACAAATTAAAAAATAATTAAAATCAGGAAAACAAAAGTCAGAAATTAGAAATTGGACGACCATGGGCCCGTCCGGGATTTGAACCCGGGACCTCTCGCACCCGAAGCGAGAATCATACCCCTAGACCAACGGGCCAGTTGTACTTACCGCAAACGTTCAATGCAGCCGCCGGACGACGGCCTCACTCAAACAATAGTGGCCCCGGGAAGCGCTGCGGACTCGAAGCCGCAGGCTCGCACGCCCGCCGTAGCAGTGGCCCAGCGTCCCGTCTCCATCACAGCCAGGCCGGGAGTCGTGGCGCACTCCTGTAATCCAGCTACCTTGGAGGCCGGGAGATGAGGATGGTTTGAGGCTGGGGCTTCCGCTGCGCGGTGGGTCATGGTGACTGGGCGTCCGCACGAAGCTGGCCGTCGGCATGGAGACCTTGGAGGAGTCCGAGGAGCCCAGGTTGGCTAAGGAGGGGCGGACCGGGCCAGGGGGGTTGACCCAGCAGCCAAAAGTCCCCGCGGTGAGCAGTCGTGGGATCGCGCCCGGGAGTGGCAGCCGCGTATCGGCCCGGCCAAAACAGTCAGACCATCTCCTTTTTTTTTTTTTTTTTTTTTGCGTCCTTTCACTTACCCATGTTTACGCCCTGGCTCGGTTCCCTCCTCTCCTCTGCTCTCCTCTTTTGTTCGTCCTTGTGATTGTTCCGGGACAGCGCGAACGCAGTCCCGTCTATCAAAAATTACACTCCCGAGGTATCCACATTTCGGATACTCGCAGAGGTCAGCCCACCCGAAGTGCAATGGACGGGCCTCGCCCTGGGACTACCGCCTTCGTGATCACGGTAAAAATCCTGAGCCTTTTTTTTTTTTTTTTTTTTTTTTTACGTCAGCCGGCCTGTATCTCTACCCCACCGATGGTTGGCGGGGGTCACTGAGCTTGTAGGCAGCTGGTCTGACGAAGGCAGAAAAAAACCCTTGCCCTCGTGTTTCCACGCCGGCTTGGCAGACCTCAGTTGAAGACTTTGGTCTGCTGCCGGTCGCAGGTCGATATGCGCCCCCTAAGAGTCGGTGCGGGGCATCGCCTCCCGAGGAACTCGGGCGACGGTGCCTCACTCCAACCCCTTAGGGACTCACATCAGCCTGCGCAGGGGTAGGCGCCCTTCCCGCTTGCGTTCGAGAAGGGCAGTCGGGGATTTTCACCGCCGTAAAAAAGACTGCCTGTGAGCGGCCACCGCCGGGCTGGCCAGAAGAGGAGGCCATTACCCTAGAACAGACCCGGGGCCGGATCATCTAGAGGGTACGCTTTCTTCCCAGGTGGTCGGGGAAGAAAGATGTCCCGGACAAGGGGATTGGGGTGGTCCGAGTGCAGGCGGAACTGCTCCCGGGCCCCCTCTGCGTCCGCCCTCAGGTTGATGGCAGTGCACCGCTCATAGAGGTCGTGGGTCTCCAGATAACGCGGAGCCATGGTGACCATGCGGATCCACTTCCGCTCGAGGACTCGCAACCTCTCAAACGCCCTCTGACTGACCCCTTGCCATGCCGGCAGGCCGTAAGTGAGAGAGGGGAGGACTAGTGCCTTGTACAAGGTAAGCTTGGTCGCTTCCTGTATGATGTTCCTGGCATTGGCATACTTTGAAAGAGTGGATATGCTAGCCCTCCCCTTCTTGACCAGGTGATCGACGTGGGATCTGAAGGATAGCCTCCTGTCGATCACCACTCCCAAATACTTGGCCTTGTCGACCCAGGGAATGGCCTCCTCGCCCATGGTAAGGTTGGGTGCGGCCTTGGCCCGACCTGTGCCAATTTGCATGGCAATGCTTTTGGTCGGGTTGACCTTGGTCCGCCATCGGCCGCACCATGTGTGGATTTTGGCTAGATGTTTGTTGAGCCGGGCGAGGGCGGTCCCCAGCTTTGCCTTGATGCACACGAAGCCCGTGTCATCGGCGTACTGGTAAGTTTGCACGCCTTTAGACACGGGCATATCGTACAGGTACAGGCTGAAGAAGGGCGGGGACCAGATGGCTCCCTGGGCCGTGCCGGCGGCAATGGGCCTGGCCGTGGACAACTCCCCGTTCACCTAAACCGCGAAGGAGCGGCCCTTGTAGTAGGAGGCTACCAGTTGGACCAGCCAGACGGGTTGGCCGGTCACGAGGAGCTTGTGCAGCAGCTCATCGTGGGGGACCTTATCGAAGGCCGCTTCGATATCAAGCGACACCACGACGGCTGCTTGCTTCTTGTTGGTAGCCTCCGTTAAGTCGGTGACCAGCCGGGTGAGCTGCATGGTGCAGGAGTGCCCCGGCCGGAAACCAAACTGATGGTCAGGGACGGGGAGCAGGCAGATGTAAGGTGCCACACAGCGCTCGAATAGTTTGCTGAGGCAGCTGAGGAGGGAAATGGGCCGGTACGAGTTAGGATCCTCTGCCGGCTTTCCCTCCTTGGCGAGCATGGTGACAAATGCTACCTTCCACTCGGCAGGAAAGCGCCGAGTGGAAATGATGCGGTTAAAGATGGTCACCAAGTGCGCCTTGGCGCCATCCGGCAGGGCCTTGAGCAGACGGTTTGTGATGCCGTCCGGCCCAGGCGCACTTCTCGCCTTCAGCTGCCTCAGAGCATTGTCGAGGTCCTGCACGGTGAGGACGGGGACCTTCCCTGGGTCGAGGTCACGCAGCCCCTCGACCGCTGTTCTCACCGTGCGTTTGCGCTCCTCGCTTTGAGTGTTCATGGTGTTGACAAACTTTGCTTGGAGCGCGTCTGCCAGGACCTCGGCTTTGCTCGCGCTGTCCACGGCCGGGCCTCTAGGGGAGGTGAGGGTAGGGATGGGAGGAGGGCGAGGCTTGCCTTTTTTGAGGGTTTCCCAGCGGAGGGCGGGGTCCTCGATGTTGTCGAACTCTTCCCGCACCTTCCGCAGTTCCCCCTCTTTGAAAATGCCCGCTATTCGACGCCCCAATTGCCTGACCTCGCGGCGTAGCGCGGTCCTGCCTGGCTGGGGCGTCTTGCGGACCTCCCTGTGCAAAGCCTCTCTCCTCTTTTGGAGGGTCCGGATTTCCTGGGGTAGCAGACGGTGCTTCCGGGACTTGACCTGGATGAGGGAGGTGTTATTTAGCATTGCTGCTTGGCACGAGGCGGTAAAGTGCCCAAGGTCATACTCCACGGAAGCCGTCCGCACCCAGGGCCGGTCAAGCTCCTCCGCCACCCCTACCCAATTGGTGATGCTGCGGAAGATTTTGCCCGCTTCGGGACCCACCGTGATTTTGACCGGCCAGTGGTCAGAGGTAAAATGGTCGCCTTTGAGGACCGCGATGGAGGTGAGTTTGACGTCCGGGGAGCACAGGACGTAGTCCAAGCACGTCTCTGTCTGTTTCGAGGCGTGCTTGTGTGTTGGCCCCTCCGGACGCCTCATGCACAGACTCCCCCCTTTACTGAGGTAGGAGTTCAGCATTCGCCCGTTTGCGCTGCTTCCCGGATCCCCAAAGGCGTCGCAGATGGCATTCCAGTCCCCGAAGAAAAGGGTGCCTGGCCGGCCTCTGTCCAGTGCCCGGTAGCATTTGACGGTGCCTGCCTGTGGGGGGAGGTAGATGTTGTATAGGAAGAGGTCCCCCACTTTGATCCCCATCACCTGTGCCTTGCCGGCTTGGATAGGTGGGGCCTTCACATGCTGCAGAGTGGACCGGACAGCAGTAAGAATCCCACCCCCCCGGGCCCCCGCCCTGTCTTGACGATAGACTGTGTACCCGTGGAAGTAGGGGGTGGGGATGTCGTCACTGAGCCACGTCTCCTGCAGCATGAGCACGGTCGGCTGGTATTTATTGACAAGCTGCCCCACCTCCCCAAGCCGGCTGCGGAGCCCCTTCACGTTCCATGAGATTATTGAATGCTGCATAGTTGACCCCGCAGGTTGTTTTTAAATTCCTCTCGGAGTTCTCGCACGAGCTCATGAACGAGCTGCGTGATGGCAGTTTTGAGCTCTGCGATTACCTCCGAGAGGATACCCTGAAGCCCGAGCCCCTGGGGCTTGACTGGAGTGGGATTTTTAGTGGAAGCCCCTCCCTGGTGCCCTTTGTTGCCCTCCCCTCCCTGAGCCCTGCTAACCACGTTGGCGAAGCTGGTGGAAGGTTTGGGTGTGGGGTTGGTGGGGGTGGGAGTGGGTCCCTTGGCCAAAGATGGCCAGGCTGACCCGGGGGGAGGAGGAGGGGTGGGGAGTTTCCCCTGCCCCGACGTGGCCTGGGGGTTGGCGTTTGCCTGCAGCCGTGCCTTTTTGGCCGCCTTGGCCTGAAGGACGGCGCATTGCGGGCTGTTGATGCCGTGCCCCAGGCCGCAGCTGGGGCACTTGAGGGGCACCTCCTTTGGGTGGTCCCTATGGGCATGGGGGCCCCCGCATAGGCCACATTTGGGGGCGTGGCTGCAGTGGTTTGCGGTGTGGTCCCATGAAGAGCACCGCATGCAAACCGTCACTTTGCCGGGCCGCTTGTACTCGACCCGGACTTTGTGATAGCAGACCACGGTGATCAACATGGGATCCGGGCACCCTGGCCTGAGGGAGACGCCGACAGAGTTTTGCTTGATCACCACACCTTTTTTGGAGGTTTGGGTGAAACGATGCACGTGAGTTGCGGTGTAGCCCTGTGACCTGAGGTCTGACATGATGTCGGCCTCCTGCACCGACGGGTGCAAGCCGTAGATGACCAGCTGAACAGGCTTCTCCTCCTCCTTCCCGTAAGTGTGGAAGCCGACCTTATTGTCGGTGAGGGCCTGTTTCAGCTTCACCAGCCCCTCCTCCGTTTTTGTTGTGAGCACAATGCTCGTCCCCCTCGCACGGCACTCAAATTTTCCCCCCGTGGCGGTGTGGATAATATTTTGCACCGCCGTAAAAGAGGAGACCTTAGTAATGACCAACGGCGGAAGTGAAGGCCGAGCTGGCTTGACCCGAGGGTCTTGGGGAGCCCCTTTGGTCCCCGAGCCCTTGCCCTTGCCGTCCTGCGGGATGGATGACGGCCCCCCGTCCTTGGCCTTTTTGGACACCAGGCCAGAGTCCGACTCGGACTGCTTTGAAGCAGAGTCCTTCAAGCGCTTTTTAACCTTGCGCTTCCGCCTGGTGTCTCCCCCCTGGGATTTGGGCTTGAGGAACTCAGACCTCCCCTGCGAGTCCTCCTGGCTAGGGGGTATGATCTCAGAGTCAGACCCTGACCCTGACTCCAGCCCGGAGTGCATGTGCACCGGCTTAAAGAACGCTGAGTTCAATTCCGCCGCCATTTGCGCCAAGTCCTCCCGCTCCTTGGAGTACGCCAGGGGAGCGAGGGCTGAGTCATCCACCGGTGACACCTCCATGAGGGTGGGTGCGGTGGATGAGGTAGAATGGGAGGCGATCTCCTTGGCGAGAGTGCGCAAAGCCGCAGCCTTGTCCTCAGAGGAACTGAACTTGATGCCGCCCTTTTTGACCCCACCCAGCCTAGCCTTGAGGCATTTGGAGTCATTGGGGACGGGGCCCCTCGTCCTGGCACCGCCAACAACGGAGGAAGAGACCGTTGGGGCTGGTGCTACCACTACGGGAAGCCTCACGAAACCAGGGGGAGGAAGGATACCGCCCTGGGGTCCCGCAAGAGGGGAGAAGATGGACTTGGGAGGCTCCGATTGACCCGGAGAGGACCAATCCTGAGAGATAATTTGTGAGATATCTCCCGGAGATGAGCATAGTGAGATGTGCTGCGAAGCGACAGCAGTGGTACATGAGGGTGATTGTGTTGAGAGATGCAGAGGTGGTAGTGACGGAGGTGGTATGACAGGTGGTAGGAAGACGTGACAACAAGATGGTTGGAAGCCATCACGATGGGATGAATGAAACGTGGGATACAATAATGAAAAGGCTACAGAAAGCCAGTACGCCGGGCAGTAAGTAGTGCCTGCGTACGCCGACGAGGAGGAGTGCTAGATGGCTACGCGACTCACACCACGCAGGGCGGACAGTGTCCCCGCACCGGCACGCCTAGCCGGAGGGGGACGACGCGAGAGGTCAGGACGTGAAACCCTGGGAAGAGCACGTGCTCGAGAAGCTAAAGGGCCCTGCTAACCAGGGCCAACAAAGGGAATGGGATGCCATCGTCCTAACCCCCCAGTCTACTACGCTACGGAGGAAAGGAAACTGCCTACGGCTCGTTGGCCCAAAGCTCGAAAGCGATGGGAAAGGTGACACCCACTAGTGCAGGACGTTCAACCACAAAGAATCGCTGAGAAAACGCAACGACAATTCACGGAAAAAGTCCTGAGCCTTTTTTTTTTTTTTTTTTTTTTTTACGTCAGCCGGCCTGTATCTCTACCCCACCGATGGTTGGCGGGGGTCACTGAGCTTGTAGGCAGCTGGTCTGACGAAGGCAGAAAAAAACCCTTGCCCTCGTGTTTCCACGCCGGCTTGGCAGACCTCAGTTGAAGACTTTGGTCTGCTGCCGGGTCGCAGGTCGATATGCGCCCCCTAAGAGTCGGTGCGGGGCATCGCCTCCCGAGGAACTCGGGCGACGGTGCCTCACTCCAACCCCTTAGGGACTCACATCAGCCTGCGCAGGGGTAGGCGCCCTTCCCGCTTGCGTTCGAGAAGGGCAGTCGGGGATTTTCACCGCCGTAAAAAAGACTGCCTGTGAGCGGCCACCGCCGGGCTGGCCAGAAGAGGAGGGCCATTACCCTAGAACAGACCCGGGGCCGGATCATCCAGAGGGTACGCTTTCTTCCCAGGTGGTCGGGGAAGAAAGATGTCCCGGACTAGGGGATTGGGGTGGTCCTAGTGCAGGCGGAACTGCTCCCGGGCCCCCTCTGCGTCCGCCCTCAGGTTGATGGCAGTGCACCGCTCATAGAGGTCGTGGGTCTCCAGGTAACGCGGAGCCATGGTGACCATGCGGATCCACTTCCGCTCGAGGACTCGCAACCTCTCAAACGCCCTTTGACTAACCCCTTGCCACGCCGGCAGGCCGTAAGTGAGAGAGGGGAGGACTAGTGCCTTGTACAAGGTAAGCTTGGTCGCTTCCTGTATGATGTTCCTGGCATTGGCATACTTTGAAAGAGTGGATATGCTAGCCCTCCCCTTCTTGACCAGGTGATCGACGTGGGACCTGAAGGATAGCCTCCTGTCGATCACCACTCCCAAATACTTGGCCTTGTCGACCCAGGGAATGGCCTCCTCGCCCATGGTAAGGTTGGGTGTGGCCTTGGCCCGACCTGTGCCAATTTGCATGGCAATGCTTTTGGTCGGGTTTGACCTTGGTCCGCCATCGGCCGCACCATGTGTGGATTTTGGCTAGATGTTTGTTGAGCCGGGCGAGGGCGGTCCCCAGCTTTGCCTTGATGCACACGAAGCCCGTGTCATCGGCGTACTGGTAAGTTTGCACGCCTTTCGACACGGGCATATCGTACAGGTACAGGCTGAAGAAGGGGCGGGGACCAGATGGCTCCCTGGGCCGTGCCGGCGGCAATGGGCCTGGCCGTGGACAACTCCCCGTTCACCTGGACCGCGAAGGAGCGGCCCTTGTAGTAGGAGGCTACCAGTTGGACCAGCCAGACGGGTTGGCCGGTCACGAGGAGCTTGTGCAGCAGCTCATCGTGGGGGACCTTATCGAAGGCCGCTTCGATATCAAGCGACACCACGACGGCTGCTGCTTCTTGTTGGTAGCCTCCGTTAAGTCGGTGACCAGCCGGGTGAGCTGCATGGTGCAGGAGTGCCCCGGCCGGAAACCAAACTGATGGTCAGGGACGGGGAGCAGGCAGATGTAAGGTGCCACACAGCGCTCGAATAGTTTGCTGAGGCAGCTGAGGAGGGAAATGGGCCGGTACGAGTTAGGATCCTCTGCCGGCTTTCCCTCCTTGGCGAGCATGGTGACAAATGCTACCTTCCACTCGGCAGGAAAGCGCCGAGTGGAAATGATGCGGTTGAAGATGGTCACCAAGTGCGCCTTGGCGCCATCCGGCAGGGCCTTGAGCAGACGGTTTGTGATGCCGTCCGGCCCAGGCGCACTTCTCGCCTTCAGCTGCCTCAGAGCATTGTCCGAGGTCCTGCCACGGTGAGGACGGGGACCTTCCCTGGGTCGAGGTCACGCAGCCCCTCGACCGCTGTTCTCACCGTGCGTTTGCGCTCCTTGCTTTGAGTGTTCATGGTGTTGACAAACTTTGCTTGGAGCGCGTCTGCCAGGACCTCGGCTTTGCTCGCGCTGTCCACGGCCGGGCCTCTAGGGGAGGTGAGGGTAGGGATGGGAGGAGGGCGAGGCTTGCCTTTTTTGAGGGTTTCCCAGCGGAGGGCGGGGGTCCTCGATGTTGTCGAACTCTTCCCGCACCTTCCGCAGTTCCCCCTCTTTGAAAATGCCCGCTATTCGACGCCCCAATTGCCTGACCTCGCGGCGTAGCGCGGTCCCTGCCTGGCTGGGGGCGTCTTGCGGACCTCCCTGTGCAAAGCCTCTCTCCTCTTTTGGAGGGTCCGGATTTCCTGGGGTAGCAGACGGTGCTTCCGGGACTTGACCTGGATGAGGGAGGTGTTATTTAGCATTGCTGCTTGGCACGAGGCGGTAAAGTGCCCAAGGTCATACTCCACGGAAGCCGTCCGCACCCAGGGCCGGTCAAGCTCCTCCGCCACCCCTACCCAATTGGTGATGCTGCGGAAGATTTTACCCGCTTCGGGACTAGGGATGTGAGGCCGTAAAATTACCGGTAAAATACCGGTAATTTACCGTAATTTCACGGTAATTTACCCCAACCTCGAAAAAACGGTAAAAAACGGTAATTTGGGTTAAGATTTAAGGTTCAAATTTGGCATATTTACGCCCTGAAATGCAGAAAAATGTACATGTACATGATTCTGCACACTCTGTGGACTCTGAGAAATCAAAATTGGACGTCTCGGACGACTTTCAGCCACGTATTAACAGTGGCACTGAAACAAATCTGCCACGCCTTCAACTGAACGCCTCGCCGCTCACGAAAATAGGCGCGAGTTTAGTGCGAATATTTAACCTGAACTGTATAAGAACATGTTCGGATGAATTGGAATGGTCGGATTAATTTTTAAAAACTCATATAAACACTCACCCCTTAAGGCATTTAATGCAAAAAAATAAAATATTTGATAAATTGATCAGTATTTGAATTTTACCTAATTTTACCAAAATTACCGGTAATTTACGGTAAATTACCAATCTTACGGTAACTTTGAAAATTACCGGTAAATTTACATCCCTATTCGGGACCCACCGTGATTTTGACCGGCCAGTGGTCAGAGGTAAAAATGGTCGCCTTTGAGGACCGCGATGGAGGTGAGTTTGACGTCCGGGGAGCACAGGACGTAGTCCAAGCACGTCTCTGTCTGTTTCGAGGCGTGCTTGTGTGTTGGCCCCTCCGGACGCCTCATGCACAGACTCCCCCCTTTACTGAGGTAGAGTTCAGCATTCGCCCGTTTGCGCTGCTTCCCGGATCCCCAAAGGCGTCGCAGATGGCATTCCAGTCCCCGAAGAAAAGGGTGCCTGGCCGGCCTCTGTCCAGTGCCCGGTAGCATTTGACGGTGCCTGCCTGTGGGGGGAGGTAGATGTTGTATAGGAAGAGGTCCCCCACTTTGATCCCCATCACCTGTGCCTTGCCGGCTTGGATAGGTGGGGCCTTCACATGCTGCAGAGTGGACCGGACAGCAGTGAGAATCCCACCCCCCGGGCCCCCGCCCTGTCTTGACGATAGACCGTGTACCCGTGGAAGTAGGGGGTGGGGATGTCGTCACTGAGCCACGTCTCCTGCAGCATGAGCACAGTCGGCTGGTATTTATTGACAAGCTGCCCCACCTCCCCAAGCCGGCTGCGGAGCCCCTTCACGTTCCATGAAATTATTGAATGCTGCATAGTTGACCACGCAGGTTGTTTTTAAATTCCTCTCGGAGTTCTCGCACGAGCTCATGAACGAGCTGCGTGATGGCAGTTTTGAGCTCTGTGATTACCTCCGAGAGGATACCCTGAAGCCCGAGCCCCTGGGGCTTGACTGGAGGGGGAGTTTTTGTGGAAGCCCCCTTCCCTGGTGCCCTTTGTTGCCCTCCCCTCCCTGAGCCCTGCTAACCACGGTGGCGAAGCTGGTGGAAGGTTTGGGTGTGGGGTTGGTGGGGGGTGGGAGTGGGTCCCTTGGCCAGAGATGGCCAGGCTGACCCGGGTGGAGGAGGAGGGTTGGGGGAGTTTCCCCTGCCCCGACGTGGCCTGAGGGTTGGCGTTTGCCTGCAGCCGTGCCTTTTTGGCCGCCTTGGCCTGAAGGACGGCGCATTGCGGGCTGTTGATGCCTCGTGCCCCAGGCCGCAGCTGGGGCACTTGAGGGGCACCTCCTTTGGGTGGTCCCTATGGGCATGGGGGCCCCCGCATAGGCCACATTTGGGGGGCGTGGCTGCAATGGTTTGCGGTGTGGGTCCCATGAAGAGCACCGCATGCAAACCGTCACTTTGCCCGGGCCGCTTGTACTCGACCCGGACTTTGTGATAGCAGACCACGGTGATCAACATGGGATCCGGGCACCCTGGCCTGAGGGAGACGCCGACAGAGTTTTGCTTGATCACCACACCTTTTTTGGAGGTTTGGGTGAAACGATGCACGTGAGTTGCGGTGTAGCCCTGTGACCTGAGGTCCGACATGATGTCGGCCTCCTGCACCGACGGTTGCAAGCCGTAGATGACCAGCTGAACAGGCTTCTCCTCCTCCTTCCCGTAAGTGTGGAAGCCGACCTTATTGTCGGTGAGGGCCTGTTTCAGCTTCACCAGCCCCTCCTCCGTTTGGTGGTGAGCACAATGCTCGTCCCCCTCGCACGGCACTCAAATTTGCCCCCCCGTGGCGGTGTGGATAATATTTTGCACCGCCGTGAAAGAGGAGACCTTGGTAATGACCACCGGCGGAAGTGAAGGCCGAGCTGGCTTGACCCGAGGGTCTTGGGGAGCCCCTTTGGTCCCCGAGCCCTTGCCCTTGCCGTCCTGCGGGATGGATGACGGCCCCCCGTCCTTGGCCTTTTTGGGACACCAGGCCAGAGTCCGACTCGGACTGCTTTGAAGCAGAGTCCTTCAAGCGCTTTTTAACCTTGCGCTTCCGCCTGGTGTCTCCCCCCTGAGATTTGGGCTTGAGGAACTCAGACCTCCCCTGCGAGTCCTCCTGGCTAGGGGGTATGATCTCAGAGTCAGACCCTGACCCTGACTCCAGCCCGGAGTGCATGTGCACCGGCTTAAAGAACGCTGAGTTCAATTCCGCCGCCATTTGCACCAAGTCCTCCCGCTCCTTGGAGTACGCCAGGGGAGCGAGGACTGAGTCGTCCACCGGTGACACTTCCATGAGGGTGGGTGCGGTGGATGAGGTAGAGGAGGAGGTGATCTCCTTGGCGAGAGTGCGCAAAGCCGCAGCCTTGTCCTCAGAGGAACTGAACTTGATGCCGCCCTTTTTGACCCCACCCAGCCTAGCCTTGAGGCATTTGGAGTCATTGGGGACGGGGCCCCTCGTCCTGGCACCGCCAACAACGGAGGAAGAGACCGTTGGGGCTGGTGCAACCACCACGGGAAGCCTCACAAAAACCAGGGGGAGGAAGGATACCGCCCTGGGGTCCCGCAAGAGGGGAGAAGATGGACTTGGGAGGCTCCGATTGACCCGGAGAGGACCAATCCTGAGAGATAATTTGTGAGATATCTCCCGGAGATGAACATAGTGAGATGTGCTGCGACGAAGCGACAGCAGTGGTACATGAAGCGACTGTGTTGAGAGATGCAGAAGTGGTAGTGACCGAGTGGTATGACAGGTGGTAGGAAGAGACGTGACAACAAGATGGTGTGAAGCCATCACGATGGGATGAATGAAACGTGGGACAGAATGAAAGGGCTACAGAAAGCCAGTACGCCGGGCAGTAAGTAGAGCCTGCGTACGCCGGACGGAGGAGGAGTGCTAGTTGAATACGCGACTCACACCACGCGGGGCGGACAGTGTCCCCGCACCGGCACGCCTAGCCGGAGGGGGACGACGCGAGAGGTCGGGACGTGAAACCCTGGGAAGAGCACGTGCTCGAAAAGCTAAAGGGCCCTGCTAACCAGGGCCAACAAAGGGAATGGGATGCCCAGCGTCCTAACCCCCCAGTCTACTACGCTACGGAGGAAAGGAAACTGCCTACGGCTCGTTGGCCCAAAGCTCGAAAGCGATGGGAAAGGTGACACCCACTAGTGCAGGACGTTCAACCACAAAGAATCGCTGAGAAAACGCAACGACAATTCACGGTAAGTATCCTGAGCCAGGTAAGTATAAAGAAAAAAAAGGGTTTTCGTTTCTGAAGTGGAATTTATTGTTTCTTGTTGACATGATTTACATTTTCGTAATACAATATACAATAAAATTGAATAAGGTACACTACTGGGGGCAAATCTGACAGCTGTTAAGAATTTGAAGGTCCGGTTGCCTTTCGGCTTAGTCGGACGAGCGCATGTGCGGAGTGACGGTTAATTATGGGGGGAACGGATTGTAAAAAATCCTCCAAGGAGGCTAAAATATTTCCGTTGCTGTAGAGTACGAATTTACCCTACCGTTCCACGGGTAGGGTTGTGCTTGCAGGGGGGGGGGGGGGGGGGAGCGAGGTCCGCCTTTAAAAGGCTAACCTTCGCGCGGGTGGGTGCATGAGCACTGCTATTTATAAATAATTGGGTGTGCCACCACCATTGTGGTGGTTGCATAAGGGTGCACTGGGTGCATGGGGGCAGTGCTTGCACACTGGTAGCTTTGAGCAACCACCTTTGGGTGGGTGCATAGGAACCGTTGGTTTTAGTGTCGGCACACTTTTGGTGGGGGTGCAATCACCTTGTTGGGTGGTTGCATTGGTTAGAGACACCACTTTTGGGTGGTTGCAGGCTGGTAGTTTAGTGTCAGTGCACTTAAGTTAGGGTGCAACCACCTTCATTGGTGGTTGCATGGCTGCCTATAGTTATCAGCTTATATAAGTGGGGGTTGAGGGTTCCTAAAGGGGTTGATTATGGTTTTTATTACAGGTTGGGGGGAGTGCTAAACGAGGATGCTGCGGCTGCAGGGGAAGTCCAGGGGAAGTCCGGGTGCAGGGTGGATGGTGCGGCTGTGGTGGATGTTCGTCCAGGTTGGAGTGGTCGTAGCTTGAAGACGGAGTTCACGCTGGCGTTGTTGCGGAAGGATCTACCTTCTTGCTTCTGTCCCCATGACGCATGTGCCATTCTCCCAGGGGAGGGTAGGCCACACCCGGGCCAGGGGTGGACGTCATGGGGTACCGGAGGGGCCGAGGGGTTGCTTTCTTCTGCTCCCTTGACGCATGTGCCATTCTCGCGAGGAGGGTAGGCCTCACCCTGGCCAGGGGTGGACGTCAAGGGGCGATGATGGGCCGCGGAGTTGGTTTGCTCAGGTGCAAGGTGGTTGCTGCCGGGCTTGTTGTCCGATCAGCTGCTGGTGGATGTGTTTTGGTTATTGGTAGGTGTGTGTGTGTGTGAACGTGTGCGGGGCTGCAAGGATGAGGTGCTCCTTTGGTGGGCCTCCCTTGCAGCCTTGCAGGGTGTAAGAGTTGTGGGTGGTGGAATGGCGTGTGCTGAGTTGCGGCGAGTGGGTGCTGAATCGCGTGCTGATGGATTTATCAGAGGGTGGTTGCATGGATAGGGTGCTTGCAGGTTTTGTATCTGGGGCCGTGTCCCTTTGCGCTGACAGTGTTGGGGTCGTAGTCTCCAATAGCAGAGAGATGGGGGTCGTTTGTTGCTAGTTTGTTGAAGAAGTCTGTGATGAGTTTGTGGTTGAATTCCTCGAAGGAGGGGATTCCTGCCGTTCGGTTGAGTGTCTCAAGGGAGGCAAACTGCAGGGACAGGGCCATTCTGAGTGATTTGGTTTGGACTGCTCTTAGTCGCTTCTGCAATGATCGGCAGATTTTGGTTGGTACCATGCTGGCGAGGCATATGTTAGGAGAGGCCTAATGTACATTGTGTAGAGGCGGATTTCGGTTTTGGTGGTGAGTGTTGATTTTGAGTTTAAGTATGGGTAGAGGGCGTCTGGTGGCGATGGAGGTTTTCTTAAGTGTTTTGAAGACATGATTGCTGAATGTGTGGGTTTTGTTGAACCAGGACACCTAGCAGTTTGGCTTCCGTGACCCAGTCCACCTGGGTCCCGTTGATGTGCAGCTTGCCTCCAGGGTTGTTTTGTCTTCTGCGTCGTGTAATGATGATTGCTTGAGTTTTTGCAGCATTAATCTGGATACGGTTATCGGTCATGTAGTCAGCTACAGTTGTTAGCTGTGTTTGGAGTCGGTTTTTGAGCGTCTTTGCTGCCCATGAGGTGTCATATATGGTGGTGTCGTCTGCATAGATGACTTGTTGTCCAGTGGTGTTCTGGATGTCATTGAGGTATATGATGAACAGGAGGGGACCAAGGACGGAGCCTTGCGGGGTGCCGTTTGCCATGATTCTCTGAGTGGAGGAACCTTCTCCCACTTTCACTACAAAGGGGCGTTCTTGAAGGTAGTTGCTGACCAGGTGTATCAGTGCAGGATTAAGGTTGAGTTGGGTGAGCTTGAAGATGAGCAAGGTATGGTTCATAGTGGGGAAGGCTTCAGAGGCGTCCAGGAGGACAGCTCCAAAGTTTTGTGTTTTGTTCAGGGCTGAGGTGATTGCATCTGAGAATTTAACGAGTGCTTGCGTAGTTGAGTGTCCTTATCTGAATCCGAATTGGTTCTGGTTGAAGAGGTTGTTGTTAGTGAGGTGTGCAGTGATTCTTCGGCTGATGACTTTCTCGAATATCTTGGATAGTCCGCAGAGGAGGCTGATGGGCCGGTGGCTTGCCGGTAGATTGAGTTCTTTTCCAGGTTTTGGGATCGGCTTTATGATGGCTCTCCTCCATTGGCGGGGGAAGTAGGAGAGGTGGAGGCAGGCGTTTATGATTTCAGTCAGTCTTTCGATGATCTTCAGGGGCAGTCGTTTGAGGGGTGACATTTGTTATGCGGTCCTCGCCAGGGGCTTTGCGGTTGCCGCATTGTTTGATTAGTTTCTGTATTTCTTCGGTGGTTGCCGCCATCACAGGTGATGCAGCATTGTTCTTGAGGAAGTTCGTGGTGGCGCTTTCAGCGAGGATGATGTCGTCCGGGTTACCGAGGTCGTCGGTGAGGTGGTGTACTTCTTCGTATCGGTCAGCGAGTGCTGTGGCCTTCTCTTGGTCGGTTGACGCCCTGGTGCCGTCGGGGGTGATCAGCGTAGGGATGTCGAGTTGTTGGTTCCGCATGCTCTTGATTCTTCTCCAGAGACGGAGATGTCCGGGGGTTGCTTCGTCTTCGTTCATGAGGTTATTCCAGAGCTTGTTTTTGTGTCTATGATTGCTTTTTCGAGCTCGTCTTTGCATGCTTTGTAGGTGTCGTAGTGTGTTTGGCTTCTGTGTCTGGTACGGAATAGTCGGTTTTTACGGTGTTTGAGGATGTTGATGTGGTTAGGGAGCAGTTCGGCGAGCCTGTGCTTACGTTTGATGAGGGGCGACGATTTGTCTATGGCCCTTTGTATTGAAGATGTTATATTTTGGACTGCCAGATCAATGTAGGCAATGCTGGTTAGAGGTGCTGTGGTGTTGAGGCGTTTGAGTGCTAGCTTCTCGAATTTTGGCCAGTCTGTTTTGGTGAGGTCACGCGAGGGTGGGGGGTTTATTGTTGTTGGGGCTGCTTCTATTGTGCATAGAATGGGTTTGTGGTCGCTGGTAATGTGTGGGAGAGTGTGTGCATCTATTTTGACTTGCCATTGTGTGAGATGGCTATGTCAAGGAAGTTGTTGTTCCTCGTGGGTTTGTTGGGGATGTGGGCTGTGTATTGATTGCGTGAGATGAAGTTGAACAGTTCTCTGCCGTGTTGGGAGTCGGTAGCACTACCGAAGATGTGGGCCGGGCAGTTGAGGTCTCCGATGAAGATGTGTTGGCCCGGGTTTGACGCTGGATGTTGCAGATGAGAGCGGTGTTGAGGTGAGGTGTTGTTTTACTTTTTTGGTGGGTGGTATATGTTGGTGAGGTAGAGAGGTCCTAGATTGGAGTGTACGAGGATGGTGGTTGTTTCCACGTTGCTGTCATGGCGGTGGCTGATCAACTCGTGCTTTAAGTCTGACCGGATGTAGGTGAGGATACCCACAGAACTTTGCTTGTTGGGGAAGGAGGTTGGACGGTATTGCTTGTAGCCAAGTGCGTTGTATCGCCTTTTGGAGCTGGTGACGTTGGTTTCTTGGAGGAAGATGATGTCTGCGTTTCTTCTGCGCGCGACGTCTTGCAGGAGGGGTAGTCTCACATCAAGTTTGCCCCTGATGTTGTTGCTGAGAATAGTGAGTTGCCGTGTTTTCATTTTGTGAGATGTTGTATGAATGCTTGGGTTGCTTTTAGTATTTTGTGGGTGTTGCCAGGTGGTGCTTGCAGGTATTTGTTGGGCGGGTCGGGAGGTTTCGCAATGCGCTGGAACTGGGGCGGTGCTTGCATGCGCTCAGGCGGTGGGTCGGGCAGTTGCGCAGTAGCGCATGTTTTGACAACACGTTCTGGAATGTGGCCTATTTGGATCAGGCTGGGTGTTGGGCTGACGCTGGGCGCGCTGTCCCCGTTGATGGTCGCCGCGAGGAGCGGTGTGGTAGGTGCTTGCTGAAAGTGAGGTCGGTGGGTTGCTTTGGGGTAGCGGCGTCGTAAGGAGGCGTGTGGTAGGTGCTTGTTGAAAGTAAGGTGATTGTTAGTGTCTATTCGGAGGTGTGTCCGCAGACATGGGGTCGAGGTGCTCCTTTGTTGGGCCTCTCCCATGCGCCACGGTGTTCGTGCACTATTAGTGATTTCTGAGTGGGGTAGTGTGTTGGGGGGTGGTTGTGTGGGTATGGGTACCGAGGATTAGCACAGACGCGATTGCGCAGAGGAGCACGGTTGCGCTGGGGGGGTGGCCGAGCTGGGCTGGGCATGGTCTGCCGCTGTTGGGGTGGGTGCGGTTGTTATGAGTTGCTGGGGGACGCAGGCGTGGTGGTTGCACGGCCTTGTGTGTTGCGACAGAGAATGTTTGTGCGTTGTGGACGGCGGCGCAAGGCCCGAAGTGGGTCAGTGGGGTGGCTGGGTCTGAAGTGGTTGCATGTCACTATCAGTTTGGGAGCAAATTGTTCTTATGAATTTGTTGGCTGCTTTCATCTGCTGGACGGCATTCTTTGTTGATGTGAGCGTCTCTAGGAGATTGTTGTATGCTGTAGGAAGAATGTATGTTCGGTTTCCTGGTTTGGGTCGTATAGCGATTCTACTTTATCACACAGGAGTCTAGGAGGTTGTATATGTCCAAGTTGTCGCCTCGTGTTGCTCGGGGATTGTGTTTTTTTGGGAGGGGGGCCTCGCGATGTGGACCGCGAGCGGGGGTGGTTGCCCCACCTCTGCTGGATGCTCTTGAGGAGGCTCTGGATGGTGGGTTTCTTGAGTTTGAGCGGGAGTGGTTGGATTTCTTGCGTGGGAGTTCTGGAAAATCTTCGTCTGATTGTATGTTGGGCCTGCTTTCACGAGGCTTCTGGTGCATTTTCCATGCCTTGATTGCTTCGCATCCTTTGTAGGAGGCTGGGTGGCTTTGGTGGCAGTTGGCACACTTGACCGTTACCTCCATTTGGAAGGCTCTTTTGGACACGCACCTTGCCGTGTCGTGGTTCTCACTGCATATGCGGCATACGAGTGAGTTCCAGCAGTCTTGCTCTCTATGCCCGATCCCTTGGCATCGGGCGCAAATCGCCGGGTTGCCCGGGCTGTTGTACATTTCCCACGTGACTCGAACGAAGTCGAGGGTAGGACACTTGTTTTTTAGGTCTTCGAGGGTGGTTGCATCTGTGGTTGTTATTGGCATATGGTATTGGACTGCCAATGTTGGGCTCTGCGGCGATTTGAATCTCGCAACCTTGGTGACTGTTATGTTTTGGCGAAGAAGTTCAGCCGAGATTGTGTCTGTTCAAAAAAAAGGGGCCTTCCGAGGCGCACGTCATACGTGGCGGACGCGGGGCTGGCCCCGAGCGCTACGTGCTCCTGTCCAGGACCCACGCGGCCATCTAGCGGCCGGCTAACGCAACTGCTTCAAATGTGGCGTGCATCGGCTGGGAATCGAACCCGGGCCGCCCGCGTGGCAGGCGAGCATTCTACCACTGAACCACCGATGCCGATACGATTCTCGACATGATTACGTGACCCGAAGCGACGTGACGTGACGTGGGCGTGGCGTGGCGAGTCGCGATCGTCGCGGTCTAAGTCAAGGTCCAAGTCGTGTCACTTGGTCACTTTGTCATCTTTGGAGTCTGCGGGAGGTGGAGTCGTCTGGATGAGGTTCGATTGGATAAAAATGAGAATGAATCAGAAAATAAGAAAAAAACAGAATTATTGACAGCGGTGGGATTCGAACCCACGCCTCGATGAGACTGGTGCCTAAAACCAGCGCCTTAGACCACTCGGCCACGCTGCCTCGGTTTTCGCCACGGCCGTCGCCCCAGTTGCGGCGCTGCTGCTGCTCGGTGGTACAAGCAACAGATCACATCACATCACAGGTTACCGTAACAGCCACAGGTGCAGCACCGCACCTGCACACTTGACTAGCCCGGGGAGTATAGACAGGAGTACTGATGACATTATTTCTGCTGCAGTGCGCATGGCCCGTTGTTTGAACCCAGGACCAGCGGATTACGAGTCCGGAGCGAGGACCGTGGCGCCGCGCCAGGACGTGAGGGCCCCCGCCGGGGCCCCCGGCCCCTCATGAAGTGTGACGGCAGCGGCGACGAGCCAGACGCATCGGCCTGCTCTGCGCTGCGCCTTGCTCGCGGGACCTACCCCGCCCAGGACTCCATAGTGGCGGCTCGTCCACGGCGCGGTCAAGCCACTCTGCCCTATCCTCATTACGAACTA